>RJWJ010032939.1:0-18214 GCA_004363605.1 Indri indri
GATCTGCCCACCTCGGCCTCCCAGAGTGCTAGGATTACAGGCGTGAGCCACCGCGCCCGGCCCACTCCTGGATTTCTGACCCACGGTGACTTTGAGATAATGAGTGTGTGTTGTTTTAAGCCACTGCATGTTGGGATGATGAGTTGCATGGCAACAGATAACGAATATAGGCACCAACAGGAGCCTGATTGGTGGTATTCACTGCATCCAAGCAGGGGAACACCTGGACTGGGAGACAGAAACACCTGGGTTCTAATGCCTCCACTTGCCTGTAACTTTCTGTGTGGCCTCAGGCTAGTCCCTTGCCTCCCATGAACCTCAGCTTCTTCATCTGTAAACTGGGACTAAAAAAATAATACACTCCACCTTGGTAGAGCTAGTATAGTATAGCGTAGTACTTTTTATTAATAAAAATTAAATGTGGGCTAAGTATTTTTACATCTATTATATTGTTTAATCATCAAAACAACCCTCTAAAATAAATACTATTAATGGTCCCATTTTCCACATTTATTCAGTCAATAAATTAAGTGCCCAGGAACCGTGTGTGTCAGGAACTGTTCTAGGAGTTTGGAATGCACCATGAACAAAAACAACTAAGAAAAGCAACATAATAAATCAAGGGAAGAAGGACCTGAGTTTCGGAGAGGTAAAGTCACAGAAGTGGAGATTAGCCATGCTCATTTAACTTCTGAGCCTTCAATCTTACCTGCTAAGCTATACAAGGAAAGGGTTTTATTTATGTGTTTATTTATTTAATTTTTTTTTTAGAGACAGGGTCTCACTCTGTCACCCAGGCTGGAGTGCAGTGGCACCATCATAGCTCACTGTAGCCTCGAACTCCTGGGCTCAAGTGATCCTCCCACCTCAGCCTCCTGAGTAGCTGAGACTACAGGCACATGGCTAATTTTTCCATTTTTTGTAGAGATGGGGTCTTGCTGTTGTTCAGGCTGGTCTCAGACTCCTGGCCTCAACCGATCTTCCCGCCTCAGCTTCCCGAAGTGCTGGGATTACTGCACCCAGCCAGATTTGGATTTTTCATGCTCCACTGATCTTTCCCAATGTGTCTGGTGTTAGGGGATGATTCTAATTCTCCATGGGTCTTTTGTATTCCTGTACATCTTGTGAGCAGAGGCATTAGCTGCCCATCTGTTCCAGACTATTGTGTCAAGGTTGTTTGTATTGCAAACAGCCTTGGAAGGTAGAGATACTGTCTCTCTGTGGATCAAAGGGCACATTTGTTTATTGCCTAATATAATAAAGATGATGTCTCTCTTTGAGGCAAAGGTTGGGCAGATTTCTGGAAGCCCATTATAAAAGATTTAGGTTCCCTAAACTTTGGGTTCCTCAGTTGTGTTGCAAATCCATTGCATGTGTTAGCATCCACCTGGGTCCTTTCTCATCCCTGTGGGACTTGGGGGCAAAGGAAACTGTCACCAGTATACTACTCATGCTGCTTGCTGTAACAGTCTTTTGTCTCTGACCCAGGAGTCCCATGTCTTCTATCAGCACGCATCAAACTGGGCAGCTTAACTAGTTAGCCTTCAAGTAGGGTAAAATCTGAGACCTGTCACAGCTCTTGACAACTTGTAGCTGAGAATTGAGAAAAAAAAAAATTCCCTGGCTGACCTAGAAATGGCTTCCGAGTGGCACAGACAGAGCCACCAGCTGAACAACTGTCATATTCTCAGGCTTGCCTGCCCCAGCCTCCCCTTGCACAGGTCCCTCACCTGGGAATTCGGAGAGGGTGGTCCACAGCAAGTCCATGTAATCCTCCTCGCTCAGGTACTCACAGGCCAGGCTGCATTTAGCCTCTACTGCCTTCTTCCGACTGGAGACTGGGGATGGGGCGGGTGAAAGGAGAGAGAGAGAGAGTGTGCGTCATACACAGCCTTAAATCACATCTTCCTGTTCCCCATACCTCCTTCCCTGGGTATGAATTTTCTCATAAAACTGGGTCTAATAAAACCACTGTGCAAGGTCATCACATAGCAAGCGTTTTTTTGGCACACAGACTCTAGGGTGGTCCCCTGATCTCCACCTCCTGGTACTCACACTCTTGTGTGATCCCCTCCCCTGGGGTCTGTGACTTGCTTCTAGCCAAAAGAGCACAGCAAAGGAGATGGGACGTGTGTGACTATTATGTAAGTTTGCAATGCCCGTCTTGCTGGGACTGTCTCTTACTCTCTCCTTTGTTGACCGTGAAGGGCAAGTGGCCGTGTTGGTGACCATCACAGCAAGGAACTGAGGGCAGCCTCTAGTATGAAGGTGTCTCAGCCGACAGCTGGTATGAATCTGAAGCTCTGTGTCCTACAGCCACAAGGAATTGAATGCTACCAACAACCCACATAAGTGGAGCAGAGGGTCCTTCCACAGTCGAGCTTCTAGGTGAGAACCCAGTCCTAGCTGATGCCTTGATTGCAGCTTTGCAAAAGACCCAGCTAAGTCGTGCCCCGACTCCTGACCTACAGAAACTACGAAATAATGAATGTGTGTTGTTTCAGGCTACTAAGTTTGTGGTAATGTTGTTACACAGCAATCGGTGACTAATACATGCTCATCACCTGTGCATATACCTCACACACACACCCCCTTCTACCTTTTTATTAAAAGTGAATCAGAGTGGAACCCAGTGGCCAAGAGGTGCTGGAAATAAAATTTTCACCCTTGGTTCAGGCTGAGTTAATAATGAAGGATAAACTCTCCATTGCTTTCTTTCAGACCTTGCTTTAGTCTCAAACTATAGGACTGGTCTCTTAAAGATAGAGGTGCTATGGTCTGAAATGTGTCCCCCCAAAAATTCACGTTGAAACCTAATCCTCACGGTGGTGGTATTAAGAGGTGGGGTTGTTGGGAAGTGATTTCGGCAGAGCCCTTACAAGTGAGATTAGCGCCCTCGTGAAAGAGGTTGAAGGGCAAACTCTGACCTGTGCACCAAATCGGATCCCCTGCCTCTTTTTGCCTGGCCCATGTACTAAAAGTGGTTTTTACACTTTCAAATGATTTTTAGGAATCAAAAGAATTCATGAGGCTGTCAGCTGAAGACTCACGATGTTCATAAATTTGTAAAGGAGAGCTTTATTTCTCATAAAGCATTGCAGCCTGCAGTCTGGTCATCCTGACGGGGTGGGAAGCGTAGCCTCGGGCAGAAGCCAAAAGTAAGCACTTTGAGGGAGGGAAGGATAGGACAAGATATTTATGCTGAATGGTTGGGTAATTAACATATTCAACAGGTTATAGGGGGAGCTATAAATATTCATGAAGGGGAGGTGTGCGCATGCGTAGTAGGCTAACATGTATGTAACACGTGTCCCAATGTTCACCTTGGGGTGGAGACTTAACATTTAAATATATTACAATTAGGCTTTGTAAGTGAAAAGTTGAAGAAGAGGACATGAAGGCTCTCTGTGTGCTTCTGTAGACTGGCCAGAAATACTCCATGGTCGTGGACTCTTGCCAGGAAGGAATGCTGGTCCATTACTGTGTTGAAGGGAGGGGCAGATTCGGGAGGTTGGTTGAACTCAGCAGTAGAACAAGTCTTTGAAAGGGCTGGTTTCCCTTTAACCCTTAGGAAAGAAAGCCTAATGGCTGTTACTGAGAGACAGGGTATAACAAGGCGTGTCCAACCTCCTGTCCTGTCGGGTCAGCAACTCGGTTTTTAAGATTTCTCCGGGGACCTCTGGGCCAAGAAGGGGTCCATTCAGTTGGGTGGCGGGTTAGAATTTTATTTTTATTTCTCAGTCATAAACATTGTATAAAATTCCAATTTGTGTTCGTAAATAAGGTTGTATTGGAACACAAGCAATGTTTTTCATTTATCTATTGTCCATAGCTGACTTCCTGCTACAAACGCCAGAGTTGCATGGCCCACAAAGCCTAAAATATTTACTTCCTGGCCCTTTGTACAAAAAGTTTGCCAACCCCTGCTTTTTAACATTGCCCTGGGTCCTCTGTTTAGCTTAAGTGCTAGTATTAGGGGATGCAATCTATGTTCAATCAATACCAAACCCTACGACTGAATCTGAACCAAGGCTCTTCTGCAGAGCATTTCACGTAGACTCTCCCACACCCCCAGTGAGCTGTGACTCCACTATCTCATTAAATTCTTATGCCAATAAACAAAACTATTACCTAAGATTATAGAGGCTTAATATGAAAAACGATAATTGGGCAAACCTTAAAGACAAGCAGGAACTTGAGTCCTTTATCCTCCAACCTGGGTTCAATGCTAGGAATCTAGTATTATCTTAAATATGAAATGGTTTAAAAGCACAGACATCCGCATATAGAATTTTTTTTTTATTCTTTCCCTTCGTCTAGTGGTTCCCACCTCCAGCTGCACAACAGAATCACATGAGGACCCTTTTGAAAGTTGCTAATGCCCTGGCTTCACCCGCACCCCACTCCACCCCTGAGATACTGATTAAATTGGCCTGAGCATTGTTTAAAAGCTTTCCAGGTGATTCTATTACGTGGCCAGGGTGGAGATCCAACCTGGTTCTCAAACTCAATGTGCACATTACAATTGCTGTGGGATCATTTCCATAAAACTCTGAATACCGTACTACGTGGGGCTCTTTAGGGGATTAGCAATGATCATTTTAACCTATATGCAATTTTCCCCTTAAATGCTCATAGAAAAAAATTGATTGGGAGGCTATTAGGCTGGGACCACTCCTGCATTCTAGATTCCCACGTAAGCAAACCTGAAATCCAACCCAGACTAACTTAAGGAATCAGAAACCACGAACTAACCTCTACTAGGCGTGTCAAGGCTACTGTTCCACTTGAACCAATGAAACAATGTTTTTATCTTGCTTCTGTGTGTACCTCATGTTTAAGCTTATGGGAGGCCATTGTTTTGATTCGGCTTCCTGCACCAGGGCCTGGCAGTCCAGGCCAAACCAAAATGGAGTCACTTTTGCTAAGTGACGTAATCAAACTGAACTTTTAAAGGAGCCACGTTGCAAAAAAAAAAAAAAAGAAGAAGATTCACAGCAGCAACCCCTATGAAGGAGCCTACCTGACCTGGCATGAAAAGGAAGTCCCTTCTGTTTTAACCCTATAAGAAAAGTCACTTTGAAACATCCTCCTTCGCTCCTTGTTCCTGCTTTCTTCAGCTCTTTTCTGCTGATTCATGAATCGCTGTCTATTCAGATCAACTCTCTGAAATGTTCATGTGCTTCAGCTTAGCTTTTAACCATGCTGACTTCAGAGCCCGAACACTGACATGAAATGTAGCTCTGCTAATGTCAGCTCCACGGTGACGAGACTGTACAGGTTTTTCCAGAGCATCTTGGAAGCCAAAGCAGGGCTAGGCCCCTAAGGGCAGAGCCCTGTGGGGGAACGTGTGTGTGACTCTATGCACCGGGGGACGAGGTAGTTGGCCGGCAAAGAGAACCATGATACTCACTGCTGCAGACATCTCCCGCCTGGAAGAGTTCCGTGGTGAGCAGGACTAACCCATAGTAAGAAAAAGCGTTGGAAAACCTGCCAGGAGCAAGTGAGAAAGGTAAAGAAATGATCAGAGAAATGCAAGCTTCCTTTCCCCGTCCCTTTGGGAAGGGCCTGTGTCTACAGCAGCAGGGACCAGTCTTTGGGCTGCATTGGGTCTTTGGGGGCTTTACTGGGGGCCTTGAGCAGGAAGATGGCAGATAGACAGTATCGTGACATGATGGAAGGGAAGTGGTCCTGCGTTCTTGGAAAAACCAAGAACTATATTATATTCCGGAGACACAGCATCCCCAAGGCTGTCTACCCAACGGCCAATGGGTGAAAATGGTTTTAGGGACCAAAATTTGAAAGAAAACAGTCCTGTTGACATCTGTCAGGGCTTCTGGGTCAAGTCGGTCAACTTGGACATGGGATTTTAGAAATTCAGAGCAGAGCAACACAGTTTATCAATTCCTGATGGACACAGGAACTAGAATAGTCAAGTTTACAGGGCCAGAACATTCTTGCCCGGTGGGACAGTAATGTGGGAACCCAGCCACAATCGGAAGCCGGTGATTAATTTCCTGGGGTTACAATTTGTGCTAACAATTTTAGTGACTTCTCCAGTGCACTAAAATTAGCCTCCAATTCATCGCTTCAGTATTCAAGTAGTGAATACTGAAAAAATTATACACACTCAAAGGTACATATTCTTAACTCTGTCTCCCAACCCCTTTTTAAAAAATCCTGTGGACTCCATACTTGTACGGCAGGTGTTTAATAAATGCTTGGTGAGTTGATTCAGCTCTTAGGAATGTGGGGGCCGAGCTGGAGCCCGGTTCTACATATTATCAAAGCTTTTTTCTCCTCTTCCCTGTAATCGACCACCTTCGGGACCCTTCCCTGCTAATTGGCACCTCTGCTCAAAGGTGAATAGGAAAAATGAGAACTGGTTTCAAAAGAACACAAAGCCTTAAGCCAGGCCAGTTGGTACGCTGTTAATGCCGTGTTCATGAATTGGTACAAAGGGAGTTGAAAGATGACTGAGATCTGATTGGCTGAGGACTTTAAGGTGATTATTGTCTGCAAATGCTGCTCCGACCGCCAGCCTCCCAGGGCTCTTGTTTAAGAAAAGTTGAACAGGATCAGAACCGGAAGTTCTAAAAAGGACCGTGTTGACCAAATCAGCGGTTCCCAAAATACATGCCACTGGTGATACCCAAGGCAAGATGGGCAGAGAGGAAGACACTGATACAGCATAAACAGGAAATCGTATTGTGGGGGAAAAAAAATCCCTTTGAAGTTTCCTTTCAATTCTTTTGAATTATCGCCCAGGCTCATGTATGTGCTATGGAATCCTCAACACCTCCCCTTTCTCTGGGTCTTTCTGTCTCCTAAATATAGAAGCTCATTGCCTGGCAAACCATCAATCTAGCTACTTTTTACTGTATTTATCTTTTAAGAGCGACTTTTATCTATGACCTGCAATTAAAATGTTTTCCTTTGAAGTAGAGATATGAAGTTTCCTCTTCAAAGATCCTTATCTGAGTAAAAAGCGAGTCAAGTTAAAGAAAAAAAACTAAGAATCTAAGAAAATAACAGTACAGATGATAACCCGGATATGGCAGAAATCAGGAGGGTGATGTTCAGACTACCAAAATTTGCAAACGCTGCCTGAGATCAAAGTGTTCTCTGTGCGTCGCATTAAAACAAAAGCCAGAACGGGGCATAGTGAGTGGAAGGGGGTCCAAGTGGTCACCAAACAGCTCTTACCATATAAACCACAGCAACAGAGTTGTCCATCTAAAGTGGGGCGTGAAAAGGTCCCTCATTTTGCCTCGGTCTTCCTGTTTCGAGACAAGGACATGGTGTTTAGTCTCAACCCTGCAGAGGTGTGGGGCGCCAGCTGGTGGCTTGAGATCAGTGCTGGGAGGGCTGCTTCTGGGGACAGGCCACGCAGGCTCTGTGAACCCAGGACTCAAACCTGCAGGACTCAGCTACCCAGCACCTTCAGCCAGACCCAGCAATGTCCAGGGGCTTGATCCCATAAACGGGAGCTATCTTGTGCCCTCCAACCTGGAAACTTGTAATTGGGAGGCAGACCCCCCAGACCTGGCCGCCTCTGGCCTTGGGCAGTCCTGTGAACCCGGGGAGCAGAAAACCAGACCAAAGGGTTTCACAGAGTCTAATCATTTCACACACACACACACACACACACACACACACTCCCCCAAGGCCAGCTCTAGGTCAAGGTGGCAACAATGGATGTACTGAAAAACCAATTCACCAAAGGCCAGTTTGCCAAAACATTGATTAGCTAAGTGACTCATTTGCCAATTTTATATCATTTACAAATGTATCAAATCTTTGCTTTACAATGCTCTTTTAAAAATATATTCTTGGGCCAGCACAGTAGCTCACGCCTATAACCCTAGCACTCTGGGAGGCTGAGGTGGGAGGATTGCTAGAGGTCAGGAGTTTGAGACCAGCCTGAGCAAGAGTGAGACCCCATCTCTACTAAAGATAGAAAAAAATTAGCCGGGCTTGGTGGCACACGCCTGTAGTCCCAGCTACTCGGGAGGCTGAGGCAGGAGGATCGCTTGAGCCTAAGAGTTTGAGGTTGCTGTGAGCTGTGATCACACCACTGCACTCTAGCTGGGGTGACAGAGTGAGACTCTTATTTCAAAAAAATATATATATATATTTTTCTCTGTGATTATATTCTTCTTAGATATATATTTAATGAACATATTTTTCTTAGCAGCAGTTTGAGAAATGCTCCCTTATTTAAACATGCTAAAAGTTAAAAAATATACATAATAGGTCATGGGGGTGTAGTCTACCCAGGTCTTGTCCGATAAAAATATTTTATAATATGTTCTTGGATAAGAAGACAATATTCATTAAATATGTTGATTGAATATATCTGAGAAAGTTTGTATTTATTGAATATATTTTGGAATAGAGCATTAATACATTCAAAAATAGATTCATTACTATATTTATAGCTAGACTATATTGATGAATAGATGTATTTTTATATTTATGGGAAAATATATTACTATTTACTAAATATATTCAAAAAGAATAATCCTTAAAACATGTTTTTGGTACATTGATATTTTGGCAAAATAATTCAGGGAAAATTGGCGTTTGGAGACTTGATTTGATTCTGGAAGGGCCTTCTCTCCTCTTCTTGCTTGTCTCGAATTCACGGCCTCCTTGGAGCCATTCTGGGCCCGTCTGCCACCCTCAGATAAACAGAACCCTGCTACTGGCTACCCTGGAACACACGGAGAGGCCCAGGAGCCGCTCCTCTCCAAAGTGACACCCCCAAGTGGCGCATCCACCTTTGCAACTTTCACCCTGGATGCACATCTGAAACCGCTATGTACTTTCTCCATCCACGCCACAGGTCTCTCTCCAAAGGCAACGAATGGGCCCCCTGCACCTCTGGAGGCTGCACCCCGCCCCTGTGGTTCCCTAGGTAGATTTGGGGGCATGTCCCCTGGCCTCTGTGTTGTCAGTGCATGCTAAACACCTCCTCCCTATCTGCTGAAATGCCATTCAGTTCTCCTTGCATAATATAGAACCAGAAATATAATTTTATTTTAAAAGATAATTGCCCTATAGGGTCTGTTGTCTGTTTACGGGTATTTGTCATGTTTCTCCAATCCTCTGGGATGACTCTCGAGAGCACGGTCTGCAGCCTCAGATCTGCATCCAGCGCCTACGTGGCGCAGGCACTTGTGCAGTTTCACCGCGATGGATTCCCTGCTGGCGTTCCTGGGGGACCAATGCACCAACCATCAAGAACATCTGTGGCGGGTGTGGTTTGGTCCCCCGGGTCTACGTTCCAATGTGGTTTTATTGTACACCTTTCGCCGATCCGTCACATTTGCTAGTCACACATCATCGGTGCCGAAAGGTGCAACCAAAGCACGAGTAGTTAGAGGATCCATGAGCAGATGTTACGTTTCTCTAATCACCGGCTAAATGCTCCAGGTAGCGCATTTAGAACTTGACAATAAAAATACAGATCGGAGTTGCTAAATTCCCCTTGCAGGTCCTGCCTACTGTGTCCCCATCTGCTCCATGCACACACACACGCACGCACACCCCACGCTGGGTACATGCGCTCACCGCGCACGTGCACGCCCCATCCCCAGTGCGCATGCCCCCTGAACGCCCACCGACGTGAGACGTGCACGCCACAATCGCCGGTCCCGGAACTGACCTGTCTGGAGATGATGAGTTTCCCCAGTGGCATGGGAGCTCCGTTTTCTGTCGCTATTCTCTTTAAGGTGGCTATTGCCTTTTCCTGGTTCCCAGACAGCACGTCGTACCTCGCACTCTCTGGCAGCCACTGAGGAGGACAAGAAACCCATAGAAGGCTGGTTAGGGTGGAACAGAGCACTCACTCCCAGCCACACACTCTTATCTATGTGTGGACTCAAATCCGGCTTCAAATCCCGGCTCTGCCATTTATTATATTGATTGTGTGACCCTGTGCAATGACTGGACTTCTCTGAGCCTAGCACAGAACCTGCCACATAGTAAAGCTCAATAGTTATTAACACCTATTGTCATTAGCAGGAATTATTGTAGTATTTACCATGCATGAGAATTCCCCATCTACAGCCATACAGGTGCCCCACTGGCTATAATGTGTTTCATGCGTGGGCACACGAAATGACGAGTTGTGGCATGATCTCACTAGGGGTGTGGTTGATACAGAGCTAAGATGAGGAGATCACTTAAACTTCTGGATCCAGCCATCCCTGAAGCCAGCTTTAATCCTCTGTGATGCATTTATCCCTCTCTTTTACTCAAGCCAGCTTGAATTGGGTTTCTGTCACTTGCAACTTAAGAGTCCCAACTAATCCAATACAGTCACTTTAAGTATAGTCCTTGCACCGATGGGGCCAATGGATCCCTTCCCCCGCCCAGCTATCTCCCTAGAAAACATCCCAGAGTGTCTGTCTGGAGGAAATCTAACACCGCACCCTGGGGCTACCCCAGGCCTTGCTCCCTTGTCTTGTTTCCTTATTTAGAAAAAATATCTCAGAAACTGGCTTGGTGTCCTTCTCCATCCCCTCCCCGCCAAAATACAGAGTTCAGTGGGGTAGCAGGTGGCACAGGCTGAGAGCTCTTAAAGGATACCTACGAAACACAGCACAGCGAAAAGGAGGAGCGGGACAGCCGAGAGGATGAGCAGCCAACGCCAGCCCAGGCTGGGCATCACGAACACCGCCAGGAGGACCTCGAACACCGTCCCGATGGCCCAGAAGACCTGGTGCAGAAGAATCGGGGTCAGCGGTGGGGGTAATATGGTCCACACGGTGAGCAACCACCGGATCATTGTGGACAAGGTTATGGATGTAGGTAAGAGGTCACTGGAGTCAGCAAGGTCAGAATGGCCACCCCTTCCCTGTAGTCCACGGGGCTAGACCAGGGCCACCATGTTGTCCATCTCCTGAGGGCACCGTCTACGCTGTGTATATTTGCATGGTGCCCACGCGAGCTGTGCAATGCAGCAGCTCAGCTTAAGGACAGCAACACAATCAATATCGTGTGATGTCAACATCATAGTGGACACATTGGGGGTTTTTTTGTTTTTTTTTTTTTTTTAGAGACAGGGTCTCACTCTGTCACCCTGGCTGGAGTGCAGTGGTGTGATTATAGCTCACTGAAGCCTCGAACTCCTGGGCTCAAGCAATCCTCCCACCTCCACCTCCCGAGTAGCTAAGACTACAGGCATGTGCCACTATATCCGGCTAATTGTTTTTACTTTTTTTAGAGATGGGGGTCTCACTATTTTACCCAGGCTGGGCTCGAACTCCTGGCCTCAAGTGATCCTCCTTCCTCAGCCTCCCAAGTTGCCAGGATTACAGGTGTGAGCCACCAAGCCCAGTAAGGTGGTTTTTATTTTCCATTTTTTTATTGTGGTAAAATATACATAACAAAACTTACCATCTTAACCATTTTTAAGTATACAGTTCAGTACTGTTAAATACATTCACGATGTCGTGCACATATGACAACTATCCATCTATAGAACTGTTTTCATCTGGCAAACATGAAGCTCTGTCTTCATTAAACAATAACTCCCATTTCCCCCTCCCCCTACCCTTGGCAACCACTGTTTTATTTTCTGTCTCTATGAATTTGACTACTCTAGGGACCTCGTATAAGTGGAATCATACAGTCTTTGTATTTTTGTGACTGGTTTATTTCACTTATAATGTCTTCAAGGTTCGTCCAGGGTCACCCGTGTTGTAGCGTGTGTCAGCATTTCCTTCCTTTTTAGAGACAGGGTCTTGCTCTGTGGCCCAGGCTGGAGTGCAGGGGCATGTTCATAGCTCACTGCAGCCTTGAACACTTGGCTTAAGCAATACTCCTGTCTCAGCCTCCCAAGTAGTTGGGAGTACAGGTGCACCACCACACCTGGCTAATTATTTTTAAAATTTTTTTTGTAGGGATGGGTCTCGCTATGTTGCCCAGGCTGGTCCCAAACTCCTGACCTCTGGTGATCCTCCCATCTCAGAGTCCTTGCTGCGGTGAACATGGCTGTGAAAATGACACGTTGGCTTTGGTCTACTGACATCCATCTCCCTTGCCCACCGGTACCCCATCGTCCTCTATCAGAATTGCCTCTTCCCAGGGAGACTGAGTGTCTTCTGTTGGCCTCTCCAAGTCCCCCTCTGTCCTTTCCCCCTTTCTATGGATTCCATCAACAGGCTCCCTGTCCTCCAGCTCCCTACCCGGTAGGAAGCCCTGCCGGAGATGGGAGGGAAGGAGAGAAAGATCGGGACACCAATCCCCAGGCTTGCTGAGCTGAAGGTCATAGTTCCCGTCCACAGCCTTCATACAACTCTCTGGGCTGCCAACTACTCCCTGGCTTTGCCCCTTCGGGCCTGGGCTGCTAACACCCTGCGGGGACTTTATAAATGGTCCCTTTCTTAAACTACCTCAAAGCATCCTAATTTGAGGATACCTGTTGAGCCCCTGACCCTGAAACTATTCCAGAACCCGGTCCTTCAGCCTCCACATCAGTTTTGGAGCCCCCCAGAGCCATCCTAAGTCCTCCTTTGCTTAAATGAACCACAGTCCATTTATGTTGCTGATAATTGGGGGTGACAGTCAAAACGTCTAACAGCAGGCACAGCAAGGGCACTGGCCATCAGAAGGGACACCAGTCATACACCCCCACACACACACCATCCACAGTGTGCAGGGAATTGACTCTTTAGTTGCCGGATCATAGGAAGCTCCAGGGGGGTCTCATGAGAGGACAGGGTGTTAGACAATGAGGGGCACTCAGAGTTCAAGATCAGCTGGCCCGGATGCATTTCAATATTTAAACAACTGATTCATCCACACCAGTGTGGACCAGCAGAACATCCCCCTAGCAGGTCAGGAGTGGATGCTGTCAGGATGGCTAAGCTGGGCTGTGGGTTCAATGTGATCAATATTGTTGGTGTGGTTACAGTGATTGGGGAGGTCAGAGTGGCCTCATGGTCATCACTGCGGACATTAAGGTCTAGCAGGGGCAAATAAGCCACTCTGCCACCGTACATGGGGAAGGGTCATCGGGCCATTGTATTTGTCCTGAGATCTTTTGGACCATGCTTGGAACATGGGTCCTAAGACCCTGGCAGAAGGAGGACTTGAGGGGAACTGGCTGGACTCTAAGAATTTTAAGATGGCTACAGAAATGGCCAAGCATGGAGATACCACACAAGACACGGGCCAGTCTGGGTGAAGAACAGGGGTGGAGGGTGGCGTGGGCAGGAGTTTGACCCACTCAAGCCGCACCGTTCAACACCAACGCTCAGATACAAGCTCTTTCCAGTTCCAGAAGGACCTGCCACCTGCTCGCCACCATTTCTTTTAAGGGATGATAGATTGGATTTTCTTGCCAACTGAAGAATTAATCCCTATTGCAAAATAGCCAGGTCAGAATCGACCCAACTGATCCATTTAAGTCTTGGCATAGCAAGTATGTTACATTTTTCTTAAACTTGCTTTTCTTTGACCTGTGACTCAAGACATCAGAGAACATCCTGCCAGAGAGTCAGCGCTCTCTAGAGACCCAGGCCGCCCTCCGCCTTACCTCAATCAGCAAAATACACTTAGCTCGGGCTTTCATGGGAAGGAACTCGGCATACAGCGTCACCCTGGGAAAGCAAAGGGACAGAAAGGGGGTTAAGGTCAGGGCTGGGTGGGAAAATTGCTACATTTCCCGAATTTCTAGGCCGCCATGCCTCTGCGGGTGGTCAGTAGACCACTTACATCAGGATGTCCTGCAACGATCATGGCTGGATCTATAGCCCCCCACACCCACCCCAGATCTTCAGAAATAGAATCTTCTTAGGGATGGGGCCCCAGTAGCTGCATTTTTAACCAGCTCTTCAAATGATTCTGAAATTTTATAACTGCTGCCATTGGGCCCTGCCCAAAACCCAGTAGGTCTAGGAGAAAATGTTTTCTTGGACAGAAGTGATGCTGAGCTCTTCCCAGAACATGAGATCAGGGGTGTGTGATGTCAACCCATCCCATCACTGGTGATGTTCTTCGTCATCACGGGACCAAGCTGGTGTCGAACTGATTTCTCCACCCTCAGTTCTCATTTTTCCATGTGTGATTAATAAGTGTTTTGTGAGAAAATAGTCAGAGATTATGCCCATATCCTTTCCCCCATACACCCTCCATGCGCCAGCTTTAGCCATTGACTGTTTCTGCCTAAACCAGCTACCACTGTGGAGTGACTAATGGTATTTTTTATTTCTATCATTCCTTTTACAATTGTTAGTCGACATTTTACTATAAGGAAGAGCGTTCTCTTCTCCTCTTTATTCATCCAATCAGCTATCTATTTATTTATCTAGTCATTTAATCAGTGTGGACTTGGGGACTTCTATTTTGTTCAGTGGGTTATAACCCATGATTATTTTGACGCTCAGACTGTCCCAGATCTGGCCAGTGGGAGCCCCTTCAAGCTGATGCCTGTGGTCTTTTTTGCATGACTCCATCATTCCTTGAGATCCTCCTTACTTTCTGGCACAAGATTGCCAGCCCATCTTCAACTTTCTTGACCCCAGCCCTGGAGCCATTCATCTTTTTAAGAACCCCTGGTTCCCTTTGGCAGAGAATGGTATTTAGACACCAAGATCTGAATGCTCAGTGTGCTCAGTGCTGCTGGAGTATCACTGCTTCCGGGCTCTCAGTAGACTCAGCTAAGAGACTGTCTATCTATCTATCTATCCAATCTCTCTCCCTCTTTCCACACACACCATATATCTATATCTATCATGTATATTTATTAAGAGACAATGAGTTCATACTGGTACTTCCAATTCCAGTCTAACACCTTAGGGTTCTTTTTCTTTTCTTTCTTTTTTTTCTCTTTCTTTTGAGACAGAGTCTCACTCTGTCACTCTGGGTAGAGTACAGTGGCATCATCACAGCTCATTGCAGCCTCAAACTCCTGGGCTGAAGCGATCCTCCTGCCTCAGCTGCCCAAGTAGCTGGGACTACAGGTGCACGCCACCACACCTGGCTAATTTTTTCTATTTTTAGTAGAGACGGAGTCTCACTCTTGCTCAGGCTGGTCTCAAACTCCTGACCTCGAATGATCCTCCGGCCCACCTCAGCCTCCCAGAGTGCTGGGATTACAGGTGTGAACCACCGCGCCCGGCCAGGGTTCTTTCTAACCCTGCCAATTTGCATGTTTGCAATTCCCTTCTCCGATAATGAGAAATGCGGGTCTCGTTATCGTCAATATGATTGCTTCTGTGCTCAGTGCCATCAGTGTCCCCACGGCACTGGCTGCATTTTCCACCTGCCGCCTCCATGCCTCTCCCCCTTGCATGTCCCAGCCTTGGGTATGCTGGAGAGAGACGGGAACTTTCAAACTATTCCCCCAGGCTGCCTTCCTTTTTGCTAGAAAGAGGAGGGCTTCTTTTCCTTCCTATGTCCCACTTAAGCCAGGCACCTGACCTCCTAGATGGTCTCACGTTACTCTCCTGGCTCCTCTTAACGGGGTGGGGGCCTAAGGGAGGCTAATTTCCTTGGCCTTTTTTTGAGGTAGATGATGCCGGTGACCCATGTGGAACTCCGAGGATCCCTGTGCTAAGTCAGAGTGCCCACCTCGCAGCGCCTGCTAGTGACTCGCACCTGCAACCTCTTCTTAGAATCACTCTTGAGCAACTCCAGCTGCCACATGCAGAGGTACCTGGGGGTTACACCCCTTCCCCCCAGGGCAGGCTGCGGACTAGTGCACGGGCACAAAAGACCCACTCCCTGGCTTCGTCAGGGGACAGGCCCCACGGAGCGCTGAACACTCCTCAGCTCCCTGCGCGATCAGGCGAGTTGGACTTCACCTGAAACCACACCCTTGCTGAACTTCTTCCCTTTATCTTTCTAGCATCTTTCACTCTTTCACAGGTTTCTCCTGAGAATGCTCTCTGCATAAACCACTTGTTCAAGAATCTCTGCCTCAGGTTCAGTCTGCTTCTACAGAGCCCAACCTATGGCACCCTTCTCTACAGAGCATCTAACTTTGTAAACGGCCTCAGCAATACCGCCGGGATGTAGACACAGCTCTGTCACCAGGTAAAGTCCTTCTTAGGATTCTGATTGAAGACACCTCTGTCCAAAGCAAAAAGAATTCCCAGGAGCCTCAAAAGAAAGGCTAGGGCTTCAGCAGTTCAGGTAGACTCTCTTACAAGAAAAGTATGAAGAAATGTAAGTCAAACTACTAACCATGCAAAAAAAGTGCCATAGAATATTCTAAGGACAAAACTATTCCTGTCCTTAGAGGTCACGGATTTGTTTTTTATAATGAACCTATAACTTATTGCGTGAAGTCTTTTTATTGTCTTTTTTAGTTACAGAGCATTACATGAATGCATTCTCGCTGTAAAACAACCTGGCAATACATCAGCACACAGAGTACACGGTGACCTTTCCTCTTCCCTCCTTGCATTCCTCCACCCGAGAGCCAGAACCACCAGCAGTTTGCTTTGCGACCTTCCAGCCCCTTCTCTATGGAAATAAATAAATACATAAATTTAAGCACCATGCTCTTCCTTGCTTCCTCCCTTCCTTCCCTTCCCTTCCCTTCCTTCTTCCCTCTCGTCCTTCCCTCCTTCCCTCCCGCCTTCCTTCTTTCCTTCCTTCTTTCCTCTTCTTAACACACACAGCACTCTGCCAGTGTTCCACCCAGAGTGATGTCCCCATTCTTACCACTTCCGTGCATGCCAGCCCAGCTTCCAACTGCCTGCACCCGCAACCATTTCCTGAGGACTTTCTCTGGTCACTCAAGCTGGCTTTGCCAACCTTCGCGGTGGCGGATCAGCAGTGCCAAAGAATTTAAACTTCCCAGGAGCAGCCTCAACTGACAGTTCCCTCATCCCTTAAGTGGGACAATCTGGAGTGTGTGCGGCTGAGTCTCTCCGAGTAAACAACTCGCTCTTGACGCTTTGTGTTAGGACCTGCTTTCCGTAAGACAATTGGGAAATCTTTCCACATTAATGTAGGTGGAGCCACTGCATTATTTTTAACAGCTGCATAGTAGCCTTTCTCATTGCAGTTGTATCATCGTTTATTTACCTACACCTGTTGATTAATACGTAGGTCGTTTTCGATTTCTTGTTTTGCAGCCTGCGCCACAAGAAAACATCTTTTCCTATAATCCTTGCGCTCCCCGTGTGGCCATTATTTATGGCAGTTCATTAGGAAAACGAGCTGTTTGATCTTCACCCAAAGTATGGCAATGATTACAATCAGACTGGAAAATGAAAGAGCGAGCAATGAAATTAGCAATGCCAAGAAGCAGCCGATTCTGGCATAAATAAATTCCCACTGCAAATAATCGCATTTACAGCGCTGGGCAATTAGAGATTGGCCATTTGGATCACATGCTTGGAAAGAAATGACCTGTGATCTCAGTCTGGCATTTCCACCCGGTCTTTGCGGGGGGAAACAGCAGCGTCAGGGATGGGTTTGTGGGCAAGCTCGTTGTTGGCACTGATGCAAAGGACATTCTGAAGCAGGTGTCAGTGTGGAACAGGTGAGCTGGCTACCTGGAGTATTCATCTTTAAGAGCAGCTAAAACACGAGTAGGGTGTCAGTGACCACAGCTTTTCACTGCAGACACTTACATAAATGTCCTGCCGGAGTGCACGGTGCCCTCTGCTGGAAATAAAAATCCACTGGCCCCAGTACCAACCTGGATCTTACATATTTTAGAGAGGAGATATGTGCGTAATCAGAGGTGATTATCATTGTTTGATGCTTCTTTGCGTTTTCTAAATTTTCTAAAACAAAAATATATTGTTTGCAATGATACAAATAAAATGCTGCTTAACTCCCTTGTTTGAATGAAAGTCTCTTCCTTCCTGATGCTCCTCCATAGAGGAAGTGTAATATTTGGCACCCTACGCGTGATTCCTCTTTCCCTCCTTAAAGGGAACAAAAACCTGCTGAGAACAACCAGCTCTCCATCCCCAGAGTCATCTCCAAATCAATACCGGGGACCCAGGGGACAGGAATGATTTACCAGGACCTTCTGACTATGCGCTCGTGCTCAGAACACTTTCTAAGTCATTGTTCAACACAGTGAGTGCCTTTGCATAAGCCACACCTGGATTCGAACCCAGGTACAACTGGCTTGCAAAAGTTGCCCCATTATTTCTTGCCCTGCATTTCTGCTCCTTTGCTGTGTGACTTTGCAGCTCCTTCCACCAAGAGTCTATCCCCCTCAATATCCCCTTGA
>RJWJ010032940.1:0-18240 GCA_004363605.1 Indri indri
TATCCAGTCCTACAATCTTACCTTGTGTATTTTTAGCCTAAGCCGATCTTTCAATATTTACTTTGTGTATGTAAATAACACATGTTCCTTTTAGTAACGCTACTTACATTCTAAAAAAGCTGTGACTCTGATTGCTCCACTGTTCTCATTTTCATCTTGAGCGTTCTAATTCACGTTTCCTGAGTGACTGGAGGCACTGCCCTCATCCTGGTGAATTCATCATGAATAACAAGGATGATGACGCTTGTAATTACTGACAGTTTGCCACCCTCTTTGAAGTTCCTGAGAGCAAAATGCTCCAAATGTATGCTCATAGCTGTTTATGAGTTGGTCAGATTACAAAGCAAACCTTAGTTTACTCAGAATAAAATGGCATTTGTTCATTTTTTCAATTTGAGTTATGGTGTTTCTATGGTGTTTCAATTTGAGTTATTCTGTGTTTGAACACAGAATATGTACATAGATACATAAGCTGTTGGCATGAAAGTATCCTTATAAATAGAAGTCAACCTGTAAGTATTTTTAAGACAATTATTCCTAATGTTGAAAATAGTCAAATCCTACCAAATTAAAAGAGATTATTTTCCTTATAAGGAAAATTGTGTCTTCCAGTGATGGTGCTTCAAAAATGCTCATTTCAACTTGCTTGTCTTAAGATTTTGGAGAATCCGACGTCTGAAGTTCTCTCTGCTTGCTGGTCTTCTCATTCCCCATTACATCATAGATTAAATCTCCTAATATTGTTTTGAAAGCCTTCGGCCTTCCTTCTGACACTACATCCCATTTTTATAGAGCAAGTTTGTTGACAGTTTGATATCCAAAACTCTAAGCCTATGTTCATTTAGCTCCGTAGTGACTACGCATTCAGAACACTGTAAAACATTAGACCAAAGATAATAGCATATAGCCAAGAAGAAATTGTTTTCTAAGCACTGACTCTCTGAGTCATTCTGGTACATTTGATATGGATTCTATCATTAGCATCTTTGTAATAGAATCAACTGTGCCCTTTAAATTACCCTTTTGGAGAAATGGCATAAAGTTAATGTGTAAAATTGTGCATTATCCTGAAGGATTGCTCAAGATGTAATGGTAAAGACAAATAATTGCCTCGGCTGAAATACAAAGGGAAGGCAAATTATGAGATCAGGTGGAGCTTACCAAAACTTGAGCAAAACTATTTTAATACTTCATCAAGGGAGCAATTCCCCTGCCCAGCAGGAAACTCATTGGAATTCCCCTGAGTCACTTTAAAACAATGTTTTTATAAACTTGACATCAGCTCACATCCACAGTCATGATCCTATAATTTTAAAAAGTAAACTTTGGCCGGGCGCGGTGGCTCACGCCTGTAATCCTAGCACTCTGGGAGGCCTAGGTGGGAGGATTGCTTGAGCTCAGAAGTTCGAGACCAGCTTGAGCAAGAGTGAGACCCTGTCTCTACTAAAAAAAGAAATAAATTAGCTGGACAACTAAAAATGTATATAGAAAAAATTAGCCGGGCATGGTGGTGCATGCCTGTAGTCCCAGCTACCTGGGAGGCTGAGGCTGACTCCTGCTTGAGCCCAGGAGTTTGAGGTTGCTGTGGGCTGGGCTGATGCCATGGCACTATAGCCCAGGCAACAGAGTGAGACAAAAAAAAAAAAAAAAAAGTAAACTTTAAGCCTCATATGATGATTTCATGGGCCTTCATGTCCTAAATAGTTAACGACAATAGATTCCAAATGATATTTAGCCAAGCGACAGTAACCCTGTAGGTACCTGCTAGGGAGGGCTGACCACCACAGAACAGCAACTTACATGTTTACGTGTCGGTTTCCCCAGCACCTGTCATTATCATGGTCAGGTGTTGTAACACATCAACTATTACAACAGGAGAGACTGACAAAAACTTACGAAAACTACAAAGTCACATTCTCCTTGGCAAATGATTCAGATAACTAAAATGAAAATAACATCAACAAAGTTTATAAACTGAACCTAATGTTAAAGAAAACAAATGAAGCTTTACTGTGTGGAAAAAGAAAAGATTCTGGCCTAGAATCATAGAACCCTATAGTTGGAAAGTGCCTTGGAGGTCATCTAGGTCAGCCACCCACCTGATGCAAAAACTTCTACAAAGTTCTTGACAGGCGGCCATTCAGCCTCTTCTTCTTCGTGTCTAGTGCCCACGAACACACTCCTACCACTGAGACAAAATTTGCTTCACTGAAACTTCCACTCGTTGACTCTGTTTTCTAGAGCTTTTAAATTCTGCCATTCCCTATACTAGTTCTGTTGGATTTTTCAAATACATTATAACAATAATAGCAAGCATTTATTGAGTACTTACTATATGCCAGGCAATGGACTAGGTGTTTTATACGAACCATCTTTTTTTTTAGTGATTATGAGCATAAACTCTGGAGCCAGACTGTCTGAGTTAGACTCCTGGCTCTGCCATTTACTAGCTTATAAACATTGGACAAGTCATTTAACCTCCTGTGCCTCAGTTCCTTAACTATATAAAATAATAATGCCTACCTCATGGGGTTATGAAGATTAAATGCTAGTATATGTAAAGTGTGTAGGACAGTGCCTAGCATATGATAAAGACTGTAAAAATGTGGTTGTGCTGCTTGTTGTTATTATCTCCATTATATTCCCATTTTATAGATGAGAAGACAGGTTTAGTAAAGAGGTGAAGCAACATAAGTATGGGATTTTCAATTATTGTCGTTGAATCACATCTGAAAACATGGAAAGAAGTTTATAATATAATATTAAATTAAAAAAGAGAAGCCAAAATTCAGTTACAATGGGATTATCACTATTAAAATACATAAGCTTTGTTAAAAGGTAGACATAGGCACATCAAAATTTTAAAGAGTTTATTTGAAGCTGGGCGTGGTGGCTTACGTCTGTAATCCCAGAACTTCCGGAGGCTGAGGTAGGAGGATAGCTTGAGCTCAGGAGTTTGAGACCAGCCTGGACAACATAGCAAGACTCTGTCTCTACAAAAAAATTGAAAAATTAGCCAGGCATGGTGGCACACACTTGTAGTCCCAGCTACTCGAGAGACCGAGGTGGGAGGATCCTTTGATCCAGGAGTTTAAGGCCGCAGTGAACTTTGATCATGCCACTGCACTCCAGATTGTGCGACACAGTGAGACCTCATCTCTAAAAATAAATAAATAAATAAATAATTTGACTATTCATAAACTAAGCAACACCAGACTGCAAGTGGCCCAGAGCTCCACCAAGAGGGCACAAGGAGGAAATTTTATAAAGTGTACAGGGAAGTAAGACCAAGAAAGCATTTGATTGGCTAAAGTGAAGAATCCCTACTCAGAAGTTAGTTGGTGGTTTCTGATTGGTTAAGCTTAAGTTTTCTTTCTTTTTCTTTTTTTAAGCAAGCACAAAAATAAGTTTTATTGAGAGAAAGATAGGATTATAGGGCAAGAGCAAGATATAGGTTTACAGGGCGTCATACATATGCCACAGATGATGACCAGAGCCATTGTCACAGCAAAGAGAGAGCAAAAGGAAGGGTGCAAAAAAAAAAAGCAAGCTTAAGTTTCATTTTCCTAGGTGATGACCATTTACTCTGATTGGGTTTTACTTTGCTTATATAAGAACTTAAGACACTAGAGCCGTTACAGCCTAATGGACTCTCAATTAAATTTTTTAACAGCTTGAAAACAAAACCGGAAGAGAATGCCCCAAACATGGAGATAGTTGCAGATATACATATGCATTTGGTGAAAGTTTAGATATTTGGATGGGAATGATAAACACCAAATTCAGGCTAGTGATTACCTCTGGGGTTGAGAGGGAGCTATGACCAGGCAGAGATTACTTCTTAAGCTGGCTGGAGAGTAAAGTGACTATTTTAAATTATCTTATATCAGTGGTTCTCAGCATATCTGAGGAGTTTATTAAAAATACATGTCTCACAGCAAAGGAAACAATCAAGTGAAGAGACAACCCACAGAATGGGAGAAAATATTTGCAAACTACCTATATGACAAGGGATTAATAACTAGAACATATAAGGAGCTCCAACAACTCAATAGGAAAAAAATCAAATAATCTGCTTAAAAAATGGGCAACAGATCTGAATAGATATTTCTCAAAAGGAGACATACAAATGGCCAATAGGTATGTGCAAAAATGCTCAACATCATTAGTCATCAGAAAAATGCAAATCAAAACTATAAGGAGATATCATCTCACCCCAGTTAAAATGGTTTTTAGCAAAAAGAGACAATAACAAAAGCTGGTGAGGATGTGGAGAAAGGGGAATCCTCATACACTGTTGGTGGGAATGTAAATTAGTGCAACCAGTATGGAGAACAAACAGTATGGAGTTTCCTCAAGAACTGAAAATAGAACTACCATATGACCCAGCAATCTCACTGCTGGGTATATATCCAAAAGAGGGGAATTCAGTATACTGAAAAGATATCTGCATCCCAATGTTTATTGCAGCACTATTCACAATAGCCAAGATTTGGAATCAACCTAAGTGTCCATCAACAGATGAATGGATAAAGAAATTGCAGTACATATACTCAATGGAATGTTATATAGCCACAAAGATGAATGAAATCCTGCCATTTGTGACAACATGGACGGAACTGAAGAATATTATGTTAAATGAAGTAAGCTAAGCACAGAAAGACAAATTTCACATGTTCTCACCATATGTGGGAGCTAAATATTAAAAGCAATTGATCTCATGAAGACAGAGAATGGAATGATGCTTATCAGAGGCTAAGAAGAGCAGCAGGGAGGGAGGGATAAAGTTGGAATGATTAATGGGTGCAAAAATATAGTTCAAGGCCAAGAGCTGTGGCTCAAGCCTGTAATCCTAGCACTCTGGAAGATCAAGGTGGGAAGATCACTTGAGGCCAGGAGTTCAAGATCAGCCTGAGCAACATAGCAAGACCCCATCTCTACTAAAAGTAATTGAAAAATTATCCAGGCATTGTGGTGCATGCCTACAATCCCAGCTACTTAGGAGGCTAAGCCATGAGGATTATTTGAGCCCAGGAGTTTGAGGTTGCAGTGAGCTATGATGACACCACTCACTCTAGCCAGGGCAACAGAACAAGACCCTGTTTCAAAAAATGTATATATGGACTTAGATAGAATGAACAATATTTGATAGCACAACAGAGTGACTATAATCAATAACAAGTCAGGGTATACTTTAAAATAACTAAAGGAGTGGAATTGCAATGTTCCACAATGTTCCCAATGTAACAGAAAGAAATGTTAAATGCCTTGAGGTGATGGATACCACAATTACCCTGATTTGATTAATTTACATTGTATGCCTGCATCAAACCATCACATATACCCTATAAAGAAATACAACTATTGTGTACTCACAATAATTCTTTAAAAATGCAAGCGCTTAGTCCCCACCATTATGGATTCAGATTCGGTTGGTCTAGAGCAGAGCGCAGGCATCAGAAGTTTGAAGAGCCCCTCAGGTGATTCTAAGAAGCAGCCAGAGTTGAGAATTTGATATATTTTTTGTATATCTAACACATGTAAGAATGATTAAAACTGATCTTTAATGTCCCTATATTGTTTTAGCAATAAAAATACTAGATTTTAAAAACATATACCTTGGAGTCTGTGCTTGGCTTATAAAATCAGAGAACCCTATAGCCCTCCAAGCCCAGATATCCGAGGGCTCTCTGCTATCCACAGTACAAGGCACCCAGCGTGTACATTATGCAAGAGTGGAAACGAAGCCCAAACAGATCAGGGAAACAGTACTGTTTAATTGTCATGCCAGCAACAGCACAACTGAGAAGGACACCCCCACAGTATTGTTTTCCCTGCAGAGTGGATCTCATAAGCACTCCCTTGTAGAGGGAGCCTTCTATGCCCTGGCTTCCTCCTCCTCCCCCTGGCCTCTCTCAGACTGTAATAAGGGAAAGAAGAGAGAGAAGGATCTGTTACGTCTCCACAAGGCAGGCTTGTCGGATTTCCATGAGGCCAGGCCAGCGGGTACAGTGGCAGAATCACACTGTGGGCCAAAAAGGAAGATACCAACTAACCAACTGCCTGCCTGCCTGCCGTCGGGGGGCAGTCTGCCCTGAGCATGGGCCCGAAGTCGTGAGCAGAAGCCACAGAAGGCTGCCGAGGCCCAGCCCTGGCCTCAGGTGAGCTGGCTGAGGAAGGAGTGGAAACGTTGGACAGTGTGGACGACAGTCTGCCTGCCCCCTCACCACTGCTGGTGCACCTCAGCCTCTCTCCTCCTCTCTGTTCCTTTTTTGTTTGTTTGTTTGAGACAGAGTCTGGCTCTGTTGCCTGGGCTAGAGTGCCGTGGTGCCAGCCTAGCTTACAGCAACCTCAAACTCCTGGGCTCAAGCGATCCTCCTGCCTCAGCCTCCCAAGTAGCTGGGACTACAGGCATGCGCCACCATGCCTGGCTGATTTTTTCTATGTATATTTTTAGTTGTCCAGCTAATTTCTTTCTATTTTTTCAGTAGATACGGGGTCTTGAACTCCTGAGCTCAAAGGATCCACCCGCCTCTGCCTCCCAGACTGCCAGGATCGCAGGCGTGAGCCACCGCGCCCCGCCTCTCCTCTGTGTTCCTTTCCCTCAGGTGCTTGACTGTGGACAGAAGTCTTTGCACTTTTTCTTCTCCAGGTTTTCATTAGAAACCAGACTGGGGAGAACAGAGAAGAGGATCTTAGGCAGAGATGAAGAAGTAACTTCTATGGCAGAAAAGAACAGTGAGATAAGTGAAATGTAGGAATAACTGGGGAAAAGCCAAATTAAGAAACTAGCCTGTAAAGACTGAACTGTGGTTCCCTAGCAACTTAAAATTAGGTGCTCTTACGGAGAAAAGAAATGCCTCCTTTTGGTGCAAAAACTAGTATCTTGCTATTACACTGTTTATTGCAAAATTTTTTATCAGTAGAATCTAAGTTAAGGAAGTTAAGGCAGGACATTTGGTACTTTAGGCCCTGTTAGTTCAGGATCCCAGCATACCAGACTATAGGAATGTTTTTTTAGAGGTGAGGTCTTGCTGTGTTACCCAGGCCAGCCTTGAACTCCTGAGCTTAAGCCTCAGCCTCCTGAGTAGCTGGGGCCAGAGTTGTGCATCGCCGTGCCTGGCTAATGGCAATATTTTTGCTAAGGAACTTGAAAATCGCCCCCACGTCACAAAGTGTTAAGCATGTAATTAAAAAGAGAGAGGAAGAGATATGGAATGAAAACGGCATCGCTGAAATTCATTAAAGAACCCAAGACTTTTAAAAGGGGATATGATAATAAAATATTCTGGCTGAGAAGGGCTAAGGAGTGCCATGTCAAAAACAGTGACTTCCTTTTCTTAAAAAGAGGAATTTGTCAGCAAGTGGCTCCTATGATCCTTTTGTCAGAAGATGCTCATTTGCAAAGACTCACAAGAGGCCTCTCAATTTTCTCTAGACTAGAAGAGCAGTGATTAATTCTGAGACATTGCAGACGGATGTGCATGTAAACAAACGTGGGCAGAAGCAGGGAGTTAAGAAATGCTACCGCTGCTATTATGCCTGGCATAACAATTTTTTTCTCCATAACTAATCATCCTAGCATCAGAAAGAAAGGCTGAGGGATTAAGCTCTGTTCCAACAACCATTTTGATAATATTAATTACATTGGTAAATAAACTCAGAAACAGCAAACAAAAATAAATCAAGCCATATTTCAGCTTCATTGAAAAGGCATTGTTTGCCAGATGGAAAAAGCCTCAGTAACAGGGGGAAGGATATTTTCAATTTTCTAAAGAAAGTCTAGTCATGAAGACCAAAAAAGACAAACTGAAGCTCTAGAAAAATGAAGAGAATAAAACAATTTGCTATTTTAATAAATAGTATGGTTATTGTAAAAGAAAAAAACCTTTAGTGACCAATGTACACTGGTGATTCTCTGGAACTTTGTAACAAAGTTATCTAACAAGAATTTGCCTCAAACTCAGTTAGTCATTTATGCAGTCATCACGTAAGGAATGCCAAGGCCTTGGTATAACCTGACATCTTCAGAGGCAAAGACCAGTTAGACAAGTTTCCAGATAGAGATAAAAATAAATACAAAACAAAAAAAAAGTTCTTGGCGTTACATGGAAAAGGTAGAGCTTGTCAACAAAGAGGAGAGGAATAATTCTTGGTCCCGTGTGAATTAAAAACTCATTGTCCAATTAAAAACTCAACAAATCAACCAAATGAATTAAAAACAACAGTCTCCATTATAATTTAGGTATCTAAATATACCACTTCATCAGATTATTCTGATCACAACAATAATAGCTCCTACATAGGAGTTTCTTTCACATCAAGGTGTAAAATGGTTCAGAGACAAGAGACATAATCTTAATCTTAATCTCATTCCACCTTAAAGAATAGGTGGTAAAACAAGAGTTTCAAGCCAGCAGTGCAATTCGGAAATTGCTAACCTAACTGCCTCCTTGGATAAAGGCTGAGCCACCATTTGGATGGATTATAGTTGGTGAAAAGAAAATTGGAAAAGTGATGGGAGTTTCATCAGAAATATATACATTCCAGAGTAGTGTTTCCTAAGCTCTGGGCCACAGGTCTGAGGTCAAAGGCCATGTTCAGGTTGTCTTCCTTCAAAAGCATTGAATGCATCTCTTGTATAATCAATATAGTGCAATCTTCTCCAGCCCAGGAGTGTCAATAGGTCAAAGTGATACATTAATACACAATTTATATAGGATAAGTCCATCTGAAGTCCCATTTCAAGATTCCTTCCCCTCCTGGTATTTCTTGGAGGTGGCATCCCAGGAGTGTCAGCTGAGACAGATCTCTGACTCTGCTATGTTCATTCATTCATTCATTCACATATTCATTCATTGGTGATTTCAAGGGCTGGCTTGATGGAATGTTAAAAACACCCCTTTAACACCATGTAGGAAACTGCATTTCCTATAGCAAATGCAGTTTCAATTCAAGCCTTCTAATTTCCAGTTCCAACCAGATGATCACCTCTAAGCCATTTCTTTTCTTTTCTTTTCTTTTCTTTTCTTTTTTTTTTTTTTTTTGAGACAGAGTCTGGCTGTTACCCAGGCTAGAGTGCCAAGGCATCAGCCTAGATCACAGCAACCCCCTGGGCTCAAGCAATCCTCCTGCCTCAGCCTCCCAGGTAGCTGGGACTACAGGCACATGCCACCATGCCTGGTTAATTCTTTTCTATTTTTAGTAGAAATGGGATCTCGCTCTTGCTCAGGCTGGTCTCGAACTCCTGAGCTCACGCCATCCTCCTGCCTCAGCCTCCCAGAGTGCTAGGAGTACAGGCATGAGCCACCGTGCCCGGCCTCTAAGCCATTTCTATATCAAAATCCTAGAGATAACATTGCATTCATCTTTTACGAACGTTTCTTTTTCAAGTACTGGGCTGAATACTGGTTGGGTCATGCCTGCTTGGGCTGATGTGGGGACAGGATGGAGTTAGGAAGAGAATTCTGATTTCTCACAGTTCTAAGGCTGGAAAAGACCTAGCAAAGGAGCCAGGATGTACATATCCCTAGATATTCTCAATTTAGCAAAGCTGGAATCTATAACTATATTAGATACCCATAGTGTGCCTTTCAGAAATAACACATGAAAAGGCTGGGCATGGTGGCTCATGCCTGTAATCCCAGCATTTTGGGAGGCCAAGGCAGCCTCCTGAGGTTAGGAGTTCAAGACCAGCCTGGGCTATATATTAATAGCAAGACCTCTGTCTCTACAAAAAAAAAAAAAAAAAAAAAAAGTTTAAAAAGAAAGAACAGATGACGATTATTGACCATCAAAATACATAAATGGTTTCCAATTTATATGCATCTAATACTGATGACTATCTGCACTTTCTGCAGTGGCATCAGAATGCCTCCCTTGACATCATGACATGTAGGTGGTTGCAATGGCCAGTGTTGACAGGAAATGGAGAGTAGCGGAATGACAGAGGTAGGAGTAAGACAGGTGGCAGCAGAGGAAAGGGCGGAACCGCCCGACAGTGACACCTCCGGCTGCCCAAGCTCGTTATCAGCTTTGACTTTGCATAAGGAAAGCAAGCTTCGCACATACTAGTGTGTAAGCCGCTCCTAATGTGCCCGACTTGCACCAACCCACCCAGCCCTTCTCCTGGCCTTATTATCCCTCTTCCTTCTTCTCTTGCTCAAAATCTTGTTTCTACCTCCTTGAATACCCACCTGGGCACTATCTTAAAGTTGGAGAGTTTCTGCTTGGGCAGGAGTGAGGACAGAATGAAGTTACAAAGAGAATTCTGATTTCTTAAAGCTCTTAAGCTGAGAAAGACCAAGGAAAAAGATCCAAGGTGTTGACATCTCTGAATATTCTCAGTTGCATAAAGTTGGACACTGAAACTACAGCAGGTACCCATAGTGTTAAAAGTTAACATTTATTGAAGGCTTACTAAGTGTTAGCCACTGTTCTAGAAAGCTAATACAGGCCAGGTGTGGTGGCTATACTTGTAATCCCATCACTTTGGGAGGCTGAGGTGAGAGTATTGTTTGAGACCAGAAGTCTGAGATGAGCCTGGGCAACATAACCAGACTTCAGCACTACAAAAATTTTTTTTAAATTAGCCAGGCATGGTGGCGCACACTTGTAGTCCCAGCTACTTGGGAGGCTGAGGCAGGAGGATTGGCTTGAGCCCAGGAGTTCGAGGCTGCAGTGAGCTGTGATCGTACCACTGCACTCCAGTCTGGGCAACAGAGCAAGACCCTGTCTCTGAAAAAAAAAAAAAAAAAAAAGGCTTATAAGTACTAACCCATTTTGTTTCCCCAACAACCATGTGAGACAGGAACTATTATCCCTGCTGTGTAGATGAAGAATCTAGGTACTGAGAAGTGAGACGTTAAATCATTTTCCCCAAGTTAGCCAGCAAGTAAATAGAAGAACTGGGGTACAAACACAGGTGGTCTGGTTTCAGAGTCCAACCAGCTCCTAACTGCTGCCCTATCCTGCCCTGGTCTACAAATGGTTCCCTGGAAACCCAGAATCCACCTTATATAACAGATAAGGGATCCAAGGCCCAGCAATTCTAAGAGACTTGCCCATTATCCACATAGCTCTTTAAAGGAATAGCCAAGAACCTAAATCTCATAGTTTCTAGAGCAGTAATCCTTCCATATTTTGCTTACTCTGGTGGGGTTGGCAGTTGGGGATATGAAGGGGAAATGTCTGGAGTTTCTTATTCTTGCTTCGTACAGAAATGGTTCCATGTCTTTTCCAGTTTTTTTGTTCTTCTCTGGGTGGTTCTAGCTTTCCTGAGATGGGGCACCCAGAACATACTCTGGCTAAATATCTCTGTCAGCAGGGGCCCAGGCAAGGCCCACTGTCCTTCCTGTGACAGTTTGTCCACTTTTTAAAAGAGCCATAAGGCTGGGCATGGTGGCTCACGCCTATAATCCTGGCAGTCTGGGAGGCCAAGGCAGGAGGATCGCTTGAGCTCAGGAGTTTGAGACCAGCCTGAGCAAGAGTGAGACCCTGTCTCTACTGAAAATAGAAAAATTAGCAGGGCATGGTGGTGTGGGCCTATAGTCCCAGCTACTCAGGAGCCTGATGCAGGAGGATCACTTGAGCCCAGGAGTTTGAGGTTGCTGTGAGCTAGGCTGACGCCACAGCACTCTAGCCTGGGCAACAAGGTGAGACTCTGTCTCAAAAAAAAAAAAAAATTAAAAAATTAAAAAAAATAAAAGAGCCATAAAACTATTCATCCTCAAGGATGAGACCAGCTGCTACCTTGAGCAGAACTGGCCCCAACTCTGATGAACTTTTCTTTTTTTGAAATATTTCTCGCGCACACACACACACACACACACGTACACACACATGCACGTATGTTCACAACCCACAGAGTGCAGGATCTCGAACCGGACTGAGAAGGGTCTAATCTCAGCTCTCTCCCTTCCCACTGGGGGACTCTAGGAAAGTTACTTAACGCTTCTGTGGCTCAGCTTCTTCCTCTGAAAAATGAAGATCACAGCCTCACAACGACCCTGTGAGAACCTATTCAGAGTTACAACATACCAAGCATTTGATGTCAGCTGTTGTTATGGGTAACATCGGTTGTGCAAAATTAACCCACCTGAGAGATATGATCAATAAATGCCTTGCTGAGGAAACTTGAAAAATCTGTCAAGTCCAATTAATGTGTGGCAATTAAATGTCTGACATAGCCCAGGACAGTCCAGCGTGAGCTTCAGTATTCACAGCTCCGGGCCTCTCTGGTCTTTCTCTTGGTGTAACCTGAAGATACGTCCCCTCATTCTTCCTGGAGGTGTGTTTTAAATAAAACACACACACACACAGAGGATGCCTTCTGAGGATAAACAATAATTTCCAAAGGTAGGATACTTATACTAAGGTATATCAAGAGAACGAAATAGCCCTCTGAATATAAGACGATGGGCAGACACTGAGATCCGTGGTGGAGATGGCACATCACGTTACCCTTGAGTCATATTGGCATCTGTTCGTTGAGCTAGTTCGAAGCTTCTAAACTCACCCAGCATATTGTCCTGAACACATACCAGGCCAAAATTCTGAAATTTCAGTCTTTTTTTTTTTTTCTTTAAGCAAGATTAGATTCTGAAGCAAGACATCTCTCATCCCCTGTGGTAATTTCTGCAAAAGAATGACAGCAAACTCGAGAACTTACCACCTTCCCATGCTGTACCCAGCTCCCAAGGAGTCGGGGGGTAGAGGTGAAAGATTCGTTCTCCAAGTTATATAATGTCGACATTTTTGTGTGTCTTTAGAAAAATTTCAGCATGTTTTGCTTTAATTAAGACATTTACATGTACATTGTTTTTTGTGTATTGGTTGATGTATTAATGTAATCCGTAATCATAAAATCTGCCAAACCAAATCGCGATAAACCTATTGACTCAGAGGTGCTTAAACCTCTCAGTGAATTCACAACTATTTGTTTCAAATGTTTCATTTTCCTGATTAGACAGCAAAAACAATTTGAGAAATTATTAAAACCAATCACCACCTGAAATATATAAATATAGGCCTTCCAAAAATGAAACTGCATTTATTTATGCGAAGCATATCATGGTTAGATCAGCTCAGAGATAGAAAGTTGCAGTCAAACTTACTACATTCCACCTTCCTTGGTAGTAATCTAAACTTAAATGTAAACGAATTCTATTTAAATCAATTCCATCCTAAATTATGTGCATCAGCACAGTCATTTTGAATAGTAGACAGAACAGATTCAGATAGATAATACTCAGAGATTGATAAGACGAATTATTAAAAAAAAAACACAAAAAACCTGTCATCTTGCTCTAATTAGAGGAAACATCAGAGAAGAAATAACCACTGGGGAAGCCTATGATATGGAATGTAACTCTGTAACCTCACAGAAGGGACGTAATAGGTAGAAAGGCTTCAAACTAATTTTTGTCAAATAAACCCAACCAGATTTCCTTGAATTTATACCAATTCATTTTACTTAGTGGTAATCAACTTAAATTTTTAAAATGAGTGTACATAGGAAGAAATGCAGCTTCCCGATCTGAAATGGATCAGGTGCCGCTGTTGCTGTTAATGTTGAATCCAGAACGGTAGCCAGCTGTGGGACTGGTGAACAGGCGAGAGTTGCTGACCCAGCCAGAGATCCCAAGGGGGAGGAAGAAGAAGAGGTAAGAGAGCAACGTGAGCAGCTGGAGAAACTCGTAAAGGCCAGGGCCAGGATGCCAGAGCTCTGTGATGAGTTTATATCCTCCCAATTACAGGCAGAAGAGGATTGCAGGGAGGAGCTCTTTGAATTCTTGCATGCAACGGAGCATTGCATGGCCCCCAAACTCTTTAACAGCTTGAAATAAAAGGGCAGACTCATCCGCCCCGGCTTTCAGCACTTGGGCATCGGCACATTTCCTTATGGTTTTGAATATGCCATTTGTTTCTAATCTGCATAACTGTAAGTTCATGTTAACTTTTGGCTTAGGAAAGAAGCATGTAATTTGCAGTAATTTTATCTTTATAAAGTTTTATGAATTGCAAAAGAAAAAGAAGTGTAAAAATAAATTTCTAAGACGTTAAATGAATTATCAATCAGCATTATGAAATGTGTTATTTCCACTTCAGCAGCCTATATCTCAAATTCATATTAATCTTTTTTTAAATTTTTAGCTGAAGAAAAAGTATTTATTGAATTTGATTCTAGTATAATTAAAAATTCTCAAAAGGAGTCATAAGGGAGTCTACTTTATGAAAATTGCAGATTAATAAAAACATTTTCTTTTTATTTTATTCACAACAACCCATTCAAAATGAAAATAAAAACATATGGTATCAGTAAGAACTCTGAAATCTTGAGAAGATAGCTACAGCTTAGGCATATTGTTTCTCAGTCCTCAGGCAGCTGCAGTTGCTCCATATATCACGTTATATAGCCCACTTCTATTTCCCATCGAAGAGAAAATGAGGCATAGGATGGGCAATGATCTAATGTTTGGCACTTCCTTGACTTTATCAATCTTGATGGATAGCGAAAACAAAGTGTGTTTTAAGACTTGGAAGAAGATTTCAAGCACTTGACAGTGTTTAGGCAGTACTCTTTGTAAACTGGAGAAGCCAGCCATCTGGACTGTCTTGGACTGATATATGAAGTTGCAGGTTTTGATGAAGGCTTGTCTTGCTCAACAACACATGAGATAAGCATGAATCCTTGCCTTGGTAATGTTCTTGAGACAAATGTTAGCATAGTTCTAAAAATAACCTTCCCTTTTAAAACCTGAGATTGAGTGCCACAGTCACTTGTGGGGCACAAAATCATATAAAGTCTTGTCACCTATTGGTTATGGGACATCCAGGTCCCAGAAACACCTCATCAGGAAGCACATACCAATTGTCAACTGTCAGCGCTCTAATTTTGACACGAAACCAGCTGAGAGTACAGTATACCTCAAAGTCTCGTGGTGCTCCATACCCAAACAAAGTCACAGCAACGAAGAGAAAAACTAAAGCTAACTTCAGATACCAGATCCAAAGCAACAACCTCTCAGGATGCAGACAATAAAATAAGTCCATATTAATCTTAAAGTACGCTGCAGTCTTTTATTCTAAGAAGACATATCGTTCAAATCAATAATGAATCCCTACGAAATAGTCGCATGAAGTTCTAACTCAGAGAAAACATTCAAAGAAATTATTTTGGCATAAAAAAGCCATTCTTTGGAGGCAACAGAAGTTCAGATTCCTAGTTTGACACCATTATAGACTAAGAATGGATATGTATAAAATTAAATTAATATAATGTCATTTTTCCTTATTGTCAGCACCAGAATCTTATTTCACTGAATATATTTCCAGCCTCTTGCCCATCTGTGAGCTGATCAGTCTCTGATAGCAGAGACAGTGTTTTGTTTGTTCTGGATGTGGTCTTATGTTAGATAGAAAAGGCAAAACAGGATGCACATTTATGACAAAAACAGAGGAATGCTAGCAACTGTATGGGTTTTATACTCAGTGGTGCTTCATATTAATTTCCTGTGATTTGATGCTTTAATCCTTAATTGCTCCATTTTGTAATCAGCCACCAGCTGCAGATAACACAGGTCACAGTCACCAGATGAGTCAGTCTCACACTCCTGAGGCCATTCTGCACATTTGCCATGTTCGGAACAGACACAACCAAAGAGTCACAATATGTAGACTGGTTGGTAAAGATAGTTGGTTTGGAGCAGTGGCTTTTTCAAACCGTGTTCCTTGGACCAGCAGCACAACAGCGGCAGCACCTGGGAATGTTTTAGAAATGTAAATTCTTTTTTTGTTTTTAGAAATGCAAATTCTTGAGCCCAACATAAGACCTATTGCGTCAGAAACTCTGAAGGTGAAGCCCAACAACCTGAGTTTTAACAAGCCTTCCAGGTGATGTTCACATACGCTAAAGTTTGAGAACCATTGGATTAGAGTGATTCCCCAATGTCATGGTTTTATTTAAATTTGTGATACTTCAATTTTGTCACAAAGCTTCAAAGGACCCAGGATAATATTCATATGATACTGTCCTGTATACAGCTATAAAAAATTAGGAGAAGGCCAGGTGCAGTGGCTCACACCTATAATCCCAGTATTTTGGGAGGCCAAGGTGTGAGGATTACTTGAGGCCAGAAGTTCAAGACCAGCCTGGGCCAGAGATACACCCCCCACCACCAACTCTAAAAAAAAAAAAAAAAAAAAAAAAAATTAGCCAGGCATGGTGGTGAGCACCTGTAGTCCCAGCTACTTGAGAAGCTGAGGCAGGAGGAACACTTGAGCCCAGGAGTTTGAGGTTGCAGTGAACTATGATGCCACTGCACTCTAGCCTGGGCAACAGAGCAAGACCCTGTGTCAAAAAAAATAAAATAAAATAAAATTAGAGGAAATGAATATTGCAGAAGACTTGTGGGGCTATTAAAAAGCATAGTATTTCTTTTTTTTTTGCCTGTCCTTCCAATCTATACATAATATTTAAAAACACAACCAGGCCGGGCGCGGTGGCTCACGCCTGTAATCCTAGCACTCTGGGAGGCCGAGGTGGGCGGATCGTTCTGAGCTCAGGAGTTCGAGACCAGCCTGAGCAAGAGCGAGACCCCATCTCTACCAAAAATAGAAAGAAAATTAATTGGACAGCTAAAAATATATATGTATATAGAAAAAGTCAGCCGGACATGGTGGCGCATGCCTGTAGTCCCAGCTACTTGGGAGGCTGAGACAGTAGGATTGCTCGAGCCCAGGAGTTTGAGGTTGCTGTGAGCTAGGCTGATGCCACGGCACTCGCCCCAGGCAAGAGAGTGAGACTCTGTCTCAAAAAAAAAAAAAAAACAAAAAAAAAACCACAACCAACTTTATATTTATAGGCATGGAGTTTAAATGAACTAAGGCTGTGGATCCCTGCCACCTGCTGAGGCAGAGGCTCTCTGGGAAACAGCTTCCTCTACCAAGGGAAGGGTGGTTCTTTGCAATAACCCATCATATGGAAAGGGTGTTTTTTTGCAATAAATCAACACCGGGACCACTAAGAATAGAGGGATTTCTTTAACCATCAATGATTTTCAGGATCAAAGGGCCCAGGTAAATTCAACCTTGCCAGCACTAATCTAGTTTATAATGGTTATCTTATTTAGTCCTCTCGCCATCCAGTTGCAGTGGCTCACACCTGTAATCCCAGCACTTTGGGTGGCCAAGGCAGGAGGCCAGGAGTATGAGACCAGCCTGGGCAACATAGTGAGACCCTGTTTCTGCAAAAAATTTTAAAAATTAGCCGGGTGTGATGCTGCATGCCTGTAGTCCCAGCGACTCAGGAGGCTGAGGCAGGAGGATCACTGTGACAGTTCAACAAGTTAATACACACAAAATGCTTACAAACAGCTCTGGGGGGTCGTGAGTGTTCAGTAAATGATCCCTGAAGAGAATGTTATTCCCAATTTTCAAATGAAGGCCCTGAGGCACTGGGAGGGTAAATAATTTACGCAAATAAATAAAGATTAAAACCCACACAGATCGCAGGCTTTTCTCCACTCTCCTCTTCACTCCCCAAGTGGCAGGGAGGGGTGAGGATAAAGCCATAGGAAATGTTAGGTAAAACAGCAGTAGGTTTTCCTGAGTTACTATTCAAGAGAAAAAAAACCGGAATCACTTTTTCGCTTTTCTCAAACCTTAGGGATTAACGCAGCAGTAGTAGAAGGAAAACATTCTTAACTCCTAGAATTATTGTCTGGCTGCCAGCAGAGTCCGCGGTCACCGGGTTGGCACCAGGGCAGCAGCCAGGAGCCTCCACCCCTGCAGTTTGATTTGGGCCTCCAGAGGCTCCCACTCTATCATGCAAGGTCCTTCCTTTCCAGGTGGAAAGCATCTATACAACTCTGCAAAACTGTTGTGATTTATTTTCTGCCAGACCAGTTAGAAAAAGCTGTCTAGATACATTATTATTGTGGTGGAGGTTTTGTTGTTATTATTGTCACATTACTAACCTTTAGTAATTCTATTTCTTAGCTCTTTCTTGCTTTAGTTTATTTTCTAGGGAGAATAAGATTGTAGAAATATCTACTATCTTCCTCCCTCCTCCTGGATCTGACCAAGTTTTATAAAATCTAGAACCTAAAAACTGCCATTTGGGTACTAATTGATCAACACTAAGGTGCTCACATGATAGTAATACTCACTGGGTGCCGGTCAGGTGGGGGGCTGAGGGGTGGGGGGTAGAGGGGGCGGGGTGGGTAAACCCACAGCTAA
>RJWJ010032941.1:0-18079 GCA_004363605.1 Indri indri
TTTTAGCTTGGTTAAAAATTCTGGTTGGAAATAAATTTCTCTTAGAATTTTATAGGATTTTTTCTATTATTTCCTAGCTTTCATTGTTGCTGGTGAGCAATCTGCTTGTTAGTATATGGCTTGTGCTTTCTCTCTTAAATTTTAAGATTTCTTTTCTTTATCCTAAGTATTCTGCAATTTCAAAATGAGATGTCTTAAGAGTGGATATTTTTTCTTTCATTTTTGCAGAGCATTTTGTAAATCATTTTAATCTGGAAATTCATATTTTTCCGTTCTGGGAGCTAGAATACCAAGAGTGGTCTGATGGAGCAGTGTTCTTCAGTGCAGGCAATGCATGCTGAAGATAATTTTAAAATAATATTAAAGCTTACTAAAAGACACTTTTTCTTTACTACAGTGTGCCAGCGACTCTCCTCTCAAACCTACTATTATTCAAAGTTCTGAACAATTGCTGGGATTACTGTTGAATTTTAATAATATATATGTAAACTTCAAATTAGCACATTGTATTATGTATCCTATATTAAATATTATATTCTGCAGGGAAATTAATGTGGAAAACTTTCAGCTATAGAGTTAGCTCCCTCCTTCCTGACACGTATGACACAGCTACACGCATTTTGAGAGCAAGTCCATAACAGTTCAGAATCATTTGCGCTGTCTTTGGGTGCAGTTTCTATTCTCAGCCCCTGTTGTTCTATATTCCTGTGTTTAAATAGAAGATTGAAAATAAATAATAATGACATAGTGATTTTAAAGACACAGAAATTTAGCTCGAATGACTTCAATTCTGTCATTCCATGTGACCACTGGAGTTTTAATTTGAAGTTTAAAATTTTAAAAAGTGACCAAAAGGTGACATATGAGGCATAAGTTTTTTTTTGTAAGCACTGATTTTAGTTCATATAGTAAATATTTTATTAAATTTAAATAGTAACATGTTTAAGTTGGCATTTATTTTTTAAGGTGTTATTTATATTAAGGCAAAATGAATCAATAAATACAATGATTACTCATTATTATGAAAAATAAGTATGTTGATTATAGAAGCGTGGTATAAAAAATGATCTGTTCCATTGTTGAATAAACTAAGTATGACAATGATTCAAGGATAGTTTTATATTATTTTCCTTAATATTTTTTTCACTTCTACTTTTTTTTTTTTTCTTTGTAATTCTTATTTGGGTGTTGGAACCCCGGGCTTATCTTCTAATTTTGTCTTTCTTCTTTTATATTCTCTTCTCTTTTTTTATTCATACACTTTCAGAGAGATTTTTTCAACTTTTTATTCCTATCCTTGATGGATTAAAAAAATGCTGTCACATTTTTAATTTCCAAAAGCTTTCTTTTATTCTCTGTATTTTACTTTCTTAATAGCATTCTGTTTTTGTTTTATGAAACAAAATACACACACACACACACACACACACACACACACACACCCTACTCTAGGGATAGTAATGATAGTTTATTTTCCTTTAAATTTCTTCTATTCCCTGCATTATATCTGTTTCATTAGTAATCCTTTCAGTTTGTATCATCTTGTTTCTCTTGTGTTTGAATTTTCTTAAACTGTGTGTCGCTCCATGTTTCCACATTCATGTTTAAGATTGGAGTACTAAAAAGCTAATTTGAAGGTCAGCATGCATGAGGGGAGCTTATGTATTGGTGGGTCTCATAGAAAGATAATTGAATAAGAACCCAGCTGTTTTGTTTGTGACCTCAAATTGTCATATCTGTGGCCATTTCTTCTCAGCTGATCAATTTCCCCAAAGGGAAATCCTTTAACATCTTGCTATTAAGAGTGGAGAAATAGAAAAGTGAGATGTAATAAGAGATCATCCAGGTTTCTGAAAGCTTTAGGCATAAAAAGTGTTGGTAGTTTTCTTGCCTGACATCCCTAGAGTCAAGATAATCTCTTATTCCAGATCTCCAGAAAAATCTGACTTCTGTCAGGATGTGCAGTCTGGGAAACAGCAGATCTGAGTTTTAACTCCTTGTTCAAATTTCCAATAAACCATCTGGTTTTAGCTCCATCTTAAATGGTTCCTCCACTTCTCAAGTTGTGGGCTGTGAATTGCCTTGCTTCTTATCGGCTTCCCTCCTGCAGACATTCAGGTTTCAGCATCCTAGGCTCTAATTCAATGATGGCTCTTCCATTCTCTCCACATCTTCAAAATTTTGTTGACATCTTCCTTCTGCTGTGATACTTCCCCTTTCCCTGGCCTATTTGTCTCTATATATTTTTTGTTCTATTATGTAAACTTATGGGTTATGATGAGCTAGGAAAGATAAAAACCTTATTAAATTGGCTATATTTTATCATAGAGCTTTCTGATAACAGACCTGGGAGACAGAGCTCAGCTTGTGGTGGACATGGGCCAGCCTTCAGGAGGGCAGAGTAGGTGGTGCTGTAGGAAATATGCTTTGAAGACCATGTATGTACACATATACCATCCTGTACCCCAACAAGGAGGTTCCTTCTGATCCTCTCAAAATTCCCTGCAATAGAAAACATTCTCCATTTAACTTAAGGAAATCTTCTCACGTCTTTAACTTTTTAAGTTTGTTTTTGTTATGAGAATTATACATGCTCACTTTGGAACTGCGGTCCCCAACCCCTGGCAGTGCAGCCATTAGAGAGTATATTTGAGATGGTGGAGGCTACAGAAATAAAGTCAAAGACAATGATCTCGACCTGTGCTTCTTACCTTTTAGGGAGTCAGGACCCTTTTGGAAAATCTAAGGCAAGTTCTGACTCATCCTATGAAAAATGCATAACTGTGCATTCCCACAATTTGACCCATCATTTTCAAGGAGTTCACAGACCCCTCAAAGGCTTCTCCTTGGGTCCTCCAGCATCTTCCAAGACTCTCCTGGGACTCAGGGACCCTGTCAGTTTGGCTGGTAAGACAAGCCCAGTGCCCTGTTGCAGGCAGCTGAGGCCTGTCCGGTCAAGGCCCTGTAGGGCAGCCAAAATGGGCTTCTAGGCTGGATAGGATCCAGGAGCGTGCAAGGTTACAAAAGTCGGGTTGATACTGCATCTGCTACAACAGACTGAAGAGTGGAGGGGCTGAAAGGCTTCCTGCTGTGGGCCTTGCAGACTGAGGCATTGGCCCTTGGGTCTTTAGTGACCCGCCTCCCCTTGCGTCCCTCACTACCTCCCCCGCATCCATGAAAAACTTGTCTTCCATGAAACCAGTCCCTGGTGCCAAAAAGGTTGGGGACCACTGCTTTATAAAATTCGACGAGTGAAGAAAAATATAACAAGACATAGGTTCTTATACTCTTTGTTCTAGGCTTTTCTTCATAGTCGTGATGGCATGATGTACAGTTTTCATATAATTTTCTCATGTCTACTGTGTTTTAGTGTCATTTTTATTTGTTGTAAAATAACTACTAATACAAAAGAGTGCCTATATACAATTTAAGGATAAACAATAAAATAAACATTCATGGTCCTACTCCATAGCTTATGAATTAGAATATATTTGTAATACTTTATTGGCCAGATTATAAACTCCTTGAGGCTGTATAATATTGGATACTTAGGTTTTGCCAGGTATTTTACACTTACATGTATTGTTTAATTTAATCCTCAAGGCAGCCATATGAAGTAGTTACTAATATTAACCCTATTTCACTGATTAGGAAACTGAATCTTAGGAACATTAAGAATTTTGTTCTAGTTATTAAGTGGCAAATATGTGACCTTTTTTGTTAAGTCAGAGTATAGTCAAGAGGCAAAACCACAAACCAGTTATTTAAACAGAAAGAATTTGATATAAAGAACTCTTCTCTAAGCAGAGTTGTTAACTAGGTAACTAACAGGGTAAAAAGAGTACTCCAAAGTATCAGGGAAATAACAATTGTAGGAAACACCTACTACTCCTAGAACTAGGGGAACAAAGGAAAGATACTGCAAGTATTGCAACTTGGAAACTTCTAGAAAGGGCTCTGTGGTTCCGAGACCCAGACCTCTGAGGGGGAGGGCACTGCTCAGCTGGTTTCAGTGCCTCTTCCTTAATGGTTGAATCTTGTTGGCCTGAGACCCAGAATGCTGAAGGTACCAACCAGGGGCCAGCGTCTCTGGAAATGCTGATGAGGCTCATTCTGTAAGTGTTGAAAAAACTATGGGCTCACAAAAGTTTGAGAAACGGTCTTCAGAACATTTGATCTGCCTAAAAAGTGTTCAAATAATTTTCTGTGGTGACTAAAATAAGTGGCTATGACTTGCCTAGCTCCTGTTTCCCTCTATCCACTAAATTAACACATTATTAGTGGAATGTATTCTGTGCTTATTCAACTGCCCTATATTGCCACGTTTAAAGGTTATTTGCTGTTAAAATAATTAGATGTACAGAGGATTCTGCTTATTGCGAGCCCTTTGGGATATGGTGACTTGGATCTATTAGCTAAGTCATATAGTGAAAAAGAGCCCTGAAAAAAACATATTAAAGAGGCTTCTTATACTTTATAGTTTATCATCCAATTCAAATTTTGATTCTGTAAGAAGTATAACCTGAGAAGCTAGATGAAGAGGGTATTTTATATTTAAATATCCTGCCTAGCCTTCAGTAATTGTCTGTTGTTGACTTAGCAGAAGCATAGCTCCTTTGACTTTCTGTTTGGTCTCTTGGGACTAAGCTCTACAGAGATTACTTGAACTCTCAAGTTCAGAGATCAAGTGGATATATTCTGTACATGCAGAATGACTTGGAACAATGGGGTCTTGGAATCCACCAAGGAAGAGCCCTGAGCTCTGATTAGTTCATTCCCAACAAGCCCTTTGAGAGACCACCTAAGTGGCACAGTGACCCAAAGCAATGCTCTATAGAAAAGAAACACTGGTTCATTGCTTCAGTAGGAAATAATTATAGAAAGTTATCCAATATCACAAAAGCTCTTGGAAACAGTATTTCCCTGAAAATGAAAGCTGAATACTATGTAAGTTTACACAATACCAGATTCTAAGTAATAGCTTTCATCCATCAAACTAAAAATGTTTCCAATAAAGATCTTTTACATTAAAAAAATATACGTGATTCATATTGGTGGAAATAAAAATATTTCAGTGAACATATTTTCTAGTTTGGAATTTATCACCTTATTTTCCCCTTTTTGGACTTACCATTTCATCAATGTACAAAACTGGATTAATGCCAGGCCCAATGTTGGCACCTGATAAATATTTGATTGATAGGTGAATTGATTGATACTGCCAACCAAGAAAACAATGGCTGATATGGCTTCACTTAAAATGTCTTTCAAATAAGACAATCTTTGCCTGTAATATTAGTCTTTAGCTCCAATTAAAAAATATTAAGGTTACTGAAGAGTAAGTTTATTTCTGGTTCAAAGGAAGTCACTATTTTAGAAATAACGCATCATTCAAATATTATTTAAAGAAAAGTGGATTGATTTGGTTTGCCCTATTCATTAAATAACAATCATGATGAATTCTACATTGGCCCAATAGATAAATTGTTATTTGGTATAAAGTTTTCCTTATAAGAAAATTGAGGCTGAAATGAGAATTATATATGTAAGTGAAGCTTGCTTTATTATTACATTTATGTATTTAGCACAAATACCTCACGTGGCTCATACAAATCTACATCAGGGAACTGTTTTGTTCAATGTATTCATAAATCATCAGGAATTGGAAGTTAAAATTAAACTTAATAATTTAACAAACAGTATAAAATAAGAATGTTTAACAAGCACAAAGAATGATAAAGAGAAAATGAAAGCAGTATTTCCATGATGAAAAAATATATGCATAAATTGATTGGATCTGCTTGGTCTATTCCAGCTGGTGCCAGCACATTTCATATTATGATGATGTGCTGTAATGAAAACTTTGGAATATTTGGGGCATTCACCTAGGGCTCTCTTCCCTCCTTCCTTTACATAATTCTGATTTTGTCTTAGTCTGCCTTTTAGTCCTCTGTACTTGATCTCTGTAGCTGCATAAATAAGACACTCATTTTGTAGGGATGAGAGTCACTGAAAGATTTTAATCTAGGGGAAGATCATGACAAAATTATCATTTTAGAATGATTTGTCTAGTTGCATTTAGGAAATGTATTGAAGGGGTAGCCTGGAGGCAAACTGACCAGTTAAAAAGTTATTGTAAGGCTAGAGGTGATAAAGAATTGAACTAAGATGGTAGAGAAAGAATGGAAAAATGTGTAAATTAAGAGTTTGTAAGTGGAAGTATTTACAAAACTGAGTTACCAACTGGAAACAGGAAGTGAGAAAAGAAGAGGATTCTAAGACGATGAAGTATTCTAAGACAAATGTAAGCAGGTTTTTGTTTGCGTGTGTTTGTTCCATACACTGTTGTATCTATTCTAAGTATTCAGAATAGTGCTTAGGATGTAGAAAACACTCAAGTAATATTTACTGAAGAATGAATAAATGAGTAGGTGATGTAGGTGATAAGCTACATTAATGTCATGGATGGAGAATGGAGATATAACAGCAGAAATAGGGTTGAGATGTGAGGAAAACAGAATGTTTAATTTTAGAAATCTTAAGTGTTAGGGAACTTGGAAATATTAATTTAGAAATTCTTACTAGGCATCTGGATAAACAGCTTTAAACTGCATGATGGAGAAAGGGTTAGGCTGAAAATTTTGGGAGTTATTACCATATAGGATTGGTTAAAGTGGTGACATTGGTTTAGATTATCTTTAAAAAAATATGATGATTGGGAGGAGTTGCGGCCAAAGGTATATCTCCAAGGAATGCTAATATTTAAGGAGTGTTTAGGGGAAAAGAAAATTGCAAATGAGCGTAAGTGTTCCAAGCAGTAAGAACACCAGGAGTGCATCATGTTCCAGAAATCTAAGATAAAAGGGTTTCGAGAAAGAAAACTTAAACAATGGTGTTCAATGCCCAAGATAGGACCAACAATATTAATGCTATGTATACAGCATTAGAAGGTTCACTCAGTTAATGAGCTGGCATTTTTGACTATGTACCTGACATTTTAGTTAAGCATTTTTCTAGGGAAGGGTTGGGGCTATAATGTTATACAAGACAGACATGGTTACTACCCTCAAAGATTTTACAGTCCAGTAAAAAAGAGATAAAATAATGAGTAGTGAAATGCATTAATGACATCGTTTTTTTATTTATAAAACTTATTATGAAATAATATCTTTTAATAAGAAAAAATAGAATACAGTTCTGGAGGGATGAAGAGGTCCAATACACCAGATAGGAAGACTAAAAATTTTTTCTCTAGGTAGGTAACCTTTAAGCCTGGAATTGAAGCAAGAAAAAGAGCCAGTCATGTGAAGACCGGGTGGAAGAGCATCTGGGGTTGAGGGAAAAATTGGTGCAAAGCCTCTGAGGCAGGAATGTGCCTGGTGAGTTGGCTGTGAGCATCGTAGGCAAGGGAGCAAGTGATGGGAGAGGAGGTCAAGCGTGGGTGGGAACACCACCGTGTAGGGATTTATGTGTCAGGTTAAGGGATGTGAGTTTTATTCTAAATGCAAGAGGACCCAGGGGTCAAGCAGAGTTTTTATAGTATTTTAAACATGATCATTAGGCCGTCATGAGGACAAAAGCTTAAAGAGAGGTAAGGTTGGAAGTGAGAAGTCTGGTTAGAAAATGGTACTGTTGTCTCAGTGAGATGGTGGTGGCTTGGACTAAGGTGGCTGCAGTGGCGAAGGAGCAGCATGGGTAGACTTGAGCTCTGTTTTGGAATGGAGCTCACAGACGGATACATGTGGACCGAGGGCCAGATTCAGTTCAATTTTGCAGACTTCTAAAAGCATATTTCCAAATGCTCAATTTATAAAATATTAAAGGAATAATCAGCAGGCAGAGTGCATGGCTGGTCTGGGCAAGGGATTCAGGATGGAGACCAGGGCAACCCCAGAGAGGCCATGAAGACTGGTGAACCTGCGCTTCTAAGAAACAGGTAAAACGACACTCGTTGGTAGACAGCTGAGTAGATGATTACCTCCCTTCCAAATCTGCCCAGCAAGTTCCATCACAAAATAAATACCCTAATGGGATGTCTTCAACCTTACCCATGAATATTTGAGGGTTGCTGGATAACACATACTGCACTGCCACTTGTCAGTACTACAAATCTGTGGTTTGAAAAATCTGCTTGACCCCGTCCCTGCTCATTAGTGTTTAACTTGACCAGCACACTCTGATTTTCCTCAAAGACTAATCCAAAACCTCCTCTATTTTCTTAATCTCCGTACTCAACTTTCTTTTCTCTTACTGTTGACAATTCAAACCTGAGACCTTCAGGTATACTGCTGATCAATTTCTCACCTCACTAACTGTAGAATTGTCTGTATCAGAACCATTATCTCATTCTTCCTTATAGTCTCAGAGGCTGAGATGTTCTCCCCCCTGTGCAAAACCAACATCCCCGTCTTTGTCCTTGACTCTTCCACCTCATGTCCTCTTTCAGATATTGTTCCAGCCGTCATCTCCTTTCCTTTCTATCTTTAAAGGCCACACTCCACCTGCCCCTGCTCCTCAAACAATGATCATGTCAAGTGTTTTTCGTCAACTGTAACAACCTCTCCCCTTCATACAGTTAATTCCTTCAACATTCATCTAACAATTTAGAAAGACACCTATTCTCACTTCATTCACAACCAGCTGCAATTTGTTTCCTGTCTTACTACAAGCAATAAGGGGTTCTAGCTGCCATATGTAATATACTAGTTTGTAGTCCTTATTATATCTCTTTTTTTGGTGCAAATTCTTGGCTCTGCACATCATATCCCTTCTATGTGAAATTACTGCAGTCCTTTCCTTATATTTTATCGGACTTTTCAGTCTTCTCTTTAGTCCTCTCATATTTAATATCTTCTTCAAATGATGATGTTCCCAACCTTGGACTGTGACATTTTTTACCTTACACACTATCTTTGGGTTATCTTGTGTAATCTCAGAGTTACAACCATCACCTATACATGGTTACCTCCCAAATTACATATAATCTACTCCCTTAAGCATTAGATTCTCCATGGGCTTTACTATCTTAATATTTTAATTTTCTATTTGCCACATCTGAACTTAACATCTCTTATAAACCTGCTTTCTACTATATGCAGATACTATCTCAACTGATGGCCTGTCCAGTGACATGAAAGAGTAACTCATGACTCTGATCCTCATCATGCATTGCACTCAGGAATTTCTACCACATATATCTCGGCTTTGTTGCCTTCTTTCCATCATCATGGCCACAGGGCTAGGCCAGGCCTTCATTCCCCCCTTCCACCCGGAGCATACCTACTCCATGGCATACACACCAGGGCGTCTCAGGCTCCCTGTGCTTGACCCAGGACTTCAACTGTACCTTCATTCTTTGCTACTCTCTGCCTTACTTTCTATGCTGCTACAACCTCCATTGCTTGTGTTCCTCACAGAGGCTAGTCTATAACAGTTGCTTACAGTTTTCCTCTACTTGTAAAACCACTTCCCATCCTTCATGTAGGTCAGTGTTCAGATATCATCTCCAAGACAATTTCCAACCTTTCCTATCATACTTCAGGTTTCTCAGTGCCTCTTCTTTGTATTTCCCATAACACTTTCTATAGAATTCTATTTATTGACTCACCATATTACAAATATGTAACACACACACACATCTTATACATCTTCCCCCTCTTGGAGTATAAGGACCTTGAGGGTAGGGGGTGTACATTTTCCCTAGAAATTTGCATAATGCCTCAGACGTGAGAAAGGCTCAAAAACACTAACTGCATAGACACATGAATAAATGAATATATATTTATGGTTGCTAGGGCTCAGGGTAAAAACTCTGCCAAAAATACCAACAAAAACAAAAATCTCTTCTGAGAACTGTCTGATTCCTGCCGTTTCATGATTAGAGGCTCATTCTTTCAGCTTATACTTTTATTTTATGCTAAGAGCTTCATGGGTGCAACAGGCACTTAGAGTCAGAAGGAAGAGCAGCCGGAAAAAGGAATTGCCCACATGCAAGGCTGTGACTCCCCGAGATGTGGACCAGCCCTAAAGGTGGCAGCACTGGAGGAAGGAAGTATATGTTAAATCCCAGCATATGTGCTAGTGTGTCAGGTAATGCACTTTTCACTGGGCAAATTGAGAGGACCAGAGGACCCCAATCACGCCTCCTCCTAGACTATCGTCTGCCTTTTTTATCCAGGCAACAAGGTTCAAGAATATCATTTGTTTCTTTTTGATTGTTAGCCGCTGCACATTAAATTTAAGCAGCCTGAAAGGAATGCAATGCCCTACTTCTTTCTCACTTTTTATAGGGCTTTCTATATAAGTGTGGATTCAATGACAAGTCAATAAAAAGACGTCTCACAGACAGACGCTTTGACCAACTGACAATGGGATCAGATTGTGGAAGTTTGGAGGGAGGGATATGAGGGCATGAGGGTGAGAAAAATAAAAACAGAGCTGAGTACCTGCACATAAGAACTATATGCATACGCATCTGGGATAAAAAAGAGATCCTCAGTCTAAAAACGTTTAGTCTTAAGTGTCTACACAAATCAATAAAAAATGTAGAGCCTGTGCTGACTAATGTCTTTCCGGAGACTCTAGTTCTCCCTCTTTTCTCGAGTCCCCGACCCCACCATCAATGGCACTAATGTCATGTATTCTGTCTATTAAATTTAGAAAAGAATTGTTCTGTCTACCTGCATGAAAAATTCATTGCTCCCTCTACTGTAAGTGGCTTTGTGTTTAATACAGGTATATCTTACTTGTCAAATTGCTTTTTGGGTTAAGAAATTTTTTTTTAATTCCCTGCTTTTATTTATTATCTTATTACATTTTTAACTGTTGATGTTTATTTTTTATTTGACATTCAATGAATTTTCTCTGAGTCTGCCTTTTTAGTACTGGCTGATGTTTTATAACATATTGATTCCCAATATTTTAAACTGACCCACTGTTGATATGAGGATCACACTGGGAAGTAAGATGTTTACATCTCGCTATGAATAGCAGATAAATGAAATAATAAAGGTTGTCAAAAGCTGAGGAATAAAGTAAGCCAGGTTCTTGTTTGCTTTCAAGGATATATTGCTATGGAGTTTAGAACCAGCTAACTTCATAATGCACAAGAAATGAAGTGGTTCTGGCCAGCAGGCTACTATTTTACACATTTGAAATATTGAAGAAAAATTTTACAAAATATACTATTCAAAACAGAGTCTTTAATATTTGTCCAAACTAAAGTACTTTATTGAAAATAAAAACCTTACAATATTGGGCTCTAGAGACTGACTGCTGAAGTTCATATCTTCTCTCTGCTGCTGTCTAGTTCTGTGGGCTGACCTTGAACAAGTCATTCAGTTTGCTGGTGCCTCGGGTTTCTCAGATCTATAATGCAAATAATAATAATATATCCATGATTGTTACACGGAGCAACCGAGATAATGCAAGTAAGCATTTAGAACATTGCCTGGCACGTAATAAGTGTGTAATAAATGCTAGCTGTTGTTATTACTATTACTACTAAAGTTGGTCCCAAGGGAATTGCCTATATAAAATTCTGTAAATAGAGGCATATTCATTTCACCTTATTTCTGTGTTTTTCTTTTGAAATAAGCAACACATTCAACCCATAGAATATCATGAATTGTCTACTTCCTCTAATTCAAGAAATAACATATGTGTTTCATCAAACTAGCCTCAATTTTCCAGGTAAAGTTGAGTTTTCTCCTTTGTTCTCTGGAAGAACTTAGCTTATACTCTTTCCCGGCACTTACTATTAAATACAATATAACATAATTTGTCTGCTCACATACCAATTTTCCCAAGTAGAATGTTGATTCTTTAAGTGAAAGGGCAATATTTTGTTCTTATTTTTACTTCCAGGACTTAGGAGAGAGCTTGACAGACTGCATTACACATTAGCTGAACAGTAGATGCCTATGCCTAAATGAAATGCATTTTAGTATTGTGCTTATTTAGACTTACATTTTTCCTGACCCCTTTTGTCTATGTTTGGTATCAATTTCAAGTTCTCTGTGCTAACAAGGGTCAAGTTTTTAAAATTTGGTTTAAGAAAACAACAATGTTTAAGATAAAAAGAGTGGTTTGCATAGGTGTGTTCTGCAGTTCCCTTGAAGTCCACACTAATTCCTGCTTCTATCCTGGCTTGAACTTGTCACCTTTTTACCAAAGATCTTGTATTTTGTTTTTCACAGTGAATCTATTTTTATACCCTTCAAAACAGTTCTGAAATTCAGGTTAAAAACAAAAGGAACAAATAATTGACTATGGCTTTTAGTCCTCTAAATCTGTAATCTGTATGGCAGGGAGTACCGTTGCTTCTAAGAATTCTACTTGTTTTAATACCATGTGATGGAGACTGACTTAGGATAATGGTCAATTAGAGATTTTTTTTTGGACTGCATGCTATTCCTAAGGCATGGAAGTGAGAGGGCCAGATCAAGTAGTGACCTTACTACACAGACACTAATGCACAATTTCAGCCAGAGACCACCCTGTGCTATGGTAAACCAGAAAAGATATTAATTTGAAAATGATTTCATACGAGAATTGACTGATGTTGACCTTAAGAAATTACTGCTTATATACAACATGCATTAGTTCCTATGACATTAGCTTAAAGCTCAAATATCCTCTTTCTATTTTGAAGGTGCTGGTGCCATGCATGCTCCTATCAGGAAGGAGGAAAACATCCATTATAGCTCTCCCTAAATTCTTTCTTGGAGCTGTTTTTTGGCAAAGGCATACGTTGAAACTTATCTCACTTCAAATGTGAAATGTTCCAACCATCAGATACAGAATTTATCTGCATATCTGTGAAGACCATGTTTTAAGGAAGCTGTCTTCAAAAAGAGGCAAGCTATGCTTATTATGTTTAGTTGCAGTTCATATGCTCTAAAGTAGTAATAATAAAAAAAAAACTTTTGAGGACCTATAGGAGCCCGTCTACATACAATAAAAAGGCATCAATACTGATTATGCCTAGCTAAAGTATATATAGATGTGTATAATGTGTACATACTGTATATATTGAGGTTGATAGCTAGTTAAATTCACACTTGGCTTTATTCAGTGTTTGGTTGCCAGCTGCCTTTCTTTTGTACATTGTGATTAATTTCATTGTCACTAGATTTTATGTTTCTGAAAGAGTCTTTTTCTGAACCTAGTCAGAAACCAGGAAGGGAATTAGGAATCCAAGTTGTTGGAGCAGTCTCTATTGTAGTCTGATCTACTCACTCAAATTCTATGGTCAGATAAAGACCATGAAAGAAGAATAAAAATAATGACAGCATTTTTTTTTTTTTTTTTGCTTTTCAAATGAAACTCCTTACAATAGGGCTGCAGTTTTTGAAATATTTTATTTGTTCTGTATTAATGTACATTTCCAAGCTCTTAAACTTCTGAGAAAATGAATTAAAAAGGATATGCTTTCTTGATTGGTATGTGAGAAACCCCATGGAATATGTAATACAAAAAGCTACATAGGCAAAATGTTTTATAAGCATGTTTAAAAGGGGAATCTATCAAGCCATTTCTATATGCTCCTGATTGCTGGCTTGTGTGCTGTGAAGAACAAAACTTCAACTCAAAATGCAAATCATACAGGAATCATAAAAAGGCACAACCCAACCCTGCTATCACAGTAATTAAGATTTTCAAAGTAAAATTATTTTCTTCTTTTTTTCCCTTCTCCCTCTTAAAAAAAAAAAGAGAAAGAGGCAATTTAATGGGTCTAACAATTTTGGGATGCTTTTAGTTAAGGATGTTGCAGGTAAAATTTATGCCACAGTTGTCAAAAAAAAAATTCCCTTTTTGGTACATATTATTATAAGTCCCTCCCTTAATTAAGCCTTCTGGGGTTTCAATGTGTTGATCTCATTTTAAACCAAGCTCAGCACAATTAGACACACTGAGGAGATGGGAGATAAGTGGTGTATACAAAAACATTTCAGACACAAATGTTTCATCCTGCAAGGCCCCGATTTTCTCTTTCATTTTTAAAAATCTGGGCTCCAATAAAGAAAAGGAAAAAAATTGATTATTTTCAGCTTGTCATACATCTCATTTGGAGTGGGTCAGACCTCCCCATTCACAATTACCACTAGTTAATCTTATCAGAGAAAAATTCAATTACATTTATCAAGGTTATTCCATAGACTCAAGCTATTGCTTTTTAAAAAAAAAAAAAATGGATTTTAGTGTTAAGAATGTTAGCATTGTGTGTTCCCTCAATTTTAAAATAAAAATAAAAAACAATTAAATCTTGCTTTTACACCCATATTATTAATGTCGAGTTGTAATAAAGTAATATTTGACAGCTTTGTAAAAAGGATTATTAATACATAGATTATGGAAGTTTAGGAGGGTGGCTCATAACTGTTAATAGACTTCAATTCTCAGCCTACACTGACATTTTAAAAAATCTAGTTTCAAATTTGATAACAGATTACCAGCTAGGCTGGAAGCCAACCACCTGATTAAGGCAATTTAAATGCTTGCAAAGTGGTGAGATTAAAATCAAATAAGTGCCGATTTTTTTTCCTGCTTCACTTATCTTTCCCTGGATTCGTTCCTTAACTACCAGGTGGTGGAGGACTCTGGGTAATTTTCCTCTGCGCCAATTACCCCAGGATGGTTTTTAGGGTGAAGCAGAATAATTACTGCACTATCAATCCAAAATGGGCTGCTTAATGTGTTTAAGAGAGATTTTGAGCCTTAGCAGGGAGGCTGCCTGAAGCGTGCTCTGCTCGCGGTGCCAAAGCCCACTCGGCCTAGTCGGATAGTTAACCGTTCAGTGAGAAGGCAGCACACACCCAAGGTGAAAGAAAACAAGGAAAACTCCTGGGAAGCTGTGGGAAAGTTAATGAGCTGCTTCCAACGTGTGGCAGGCTGCAGTCGCAGGTGGCTGACAAAGCTAGGCAGGTTAAGAAAATAATATTTATCATCCAGCTGCCAGGACTGTCTTTATCAAAACTCTTTCTAAAATCCATACAAGAAGAAGAAAAACGGGCTTGAAAAAAAAAATTTTTGAAGAGAAACAAAAACAAAAAGCCCCAAGCAGCTGTGATTCAAATTCTCTATCCTTGCTGATGGGTTGGAAAGGAAGCGGGAGATAGCTATTGAATCTGACAGCAATTTTTAAACATTTTCCTGCAAATAAAATGAAAAATAACAAACAACAGAATCAGATTATTTATTTAAAAATTAAAATTAAGCTGCAACTTTGAAATGACACTGCTAAATTCTATTTTGTAGCAACCTCAAATTAAGTAACATGTTCCATCTGTTGAGCCTGCTTTGAATTTCCTTAATTATCATTATTTAATGTAAATTTTGTGATTTAGCCAGTTTGTCCAAAGAAGCACAATGCTAGTTTAAAATAAAAATAAAGAAATCATTATCTGTAAGGGGATTGCTGCTGTTTTCTTCATTTAGTTATTTCTTTATATCGGTCTTTAAATGATCTGTGCCTTCCCTGTGTTCAGTGTGGTGAAGGTTTATTTCTCTTTATTATTTAATCAAAGACTGATTTATGATTTAGCTTAACAGATGGTTTGTGATAATGTGAGTCAAAGTGTTTTATTTTGGAGAAATTCAGCATTTGAAATTGTGGGGTGTGTGTGTGTGTGTGTGCTCGCGCATGTGTCTGAAAGCGTTTCTGTTTTCAGGGGCTCTGCATTCCTATCTGTGTATGTATCTGGAAGTCAGAGCTTCTGAATGCTGACCCCAATAGGGCAGTATTCCATACGAAACTGATTTATCGATGCAATCATTCCTGGCTCCTTACCGTGGTAATCGGTTTCATCTGCAAGGGGGAAAAGAAAGAATAAATGAGAATCAAGAGAAACACATGCTGTCCTGTGTTCTAAGTACACATGTTAAACTACATGTTGGAAAGAATATCATGAACTTTATATTGGTAGGAAATGAACTCCTATCCGTTCTGACAGATGCTCTGGTTTATACAGAAAAGTATTTTGTAAGGCTTACACACAATCCATCGAAGATTATCACATTAAACCATATTTACTTCAGAGGTCTGTAATAATTACATATGCACTTGAAAATCCCCAGGACTTTGTCTGCTGTGTCACAGATTTATACTCAAACATTTTCATTTGATGTGCAAAGTGAGAAGTACTCTTTAGTGGCAAGACAATTATCTGATTCTACTAATAAATGACTGCACAAGTAGTCATTTTTAATTGAACAATTATAGGATATTGCACTGTCAGTTGATTATAGAAGTCATTTCATAAATGTCAAAAATCTCTTTAAATGAATTATGAAGCTCCAAAATAACTCCGGCAATCAGCCAGCAATAACACAATAATCTGTTTACCCTGTTGTCAGCTGAACTCTTACCATTTCGTTGAGAGGAAGAGGCTAAGAGGAAAAGCAGAGCACAGTGTAGCGAGCCCTTTTTTGAGGATTATGCTTAGCTCGAGCTGAAGCAACCACCTCAGCTTTGATTAGCACAGATTTTGAGTGTTCTCAAGAGCTTGGCTATGTGTAAAATGTATTACTAAATCAAAATCCTCCTGTGAAGACAGACATTACACACATATATGTGTCTGCCATACATTGAATATTTTCAAGACAAGTTGTTCCTTGAGTCCTGTGATAGAAATTTGGGGTCTGAACCAACGATTACCAGGATTCTGCCCTTCCCATGCCTTGGACTTGGCTCACTTGCCACTTCAGTCCTTTCTTCCAATCATACTTGAGTCTCGTAACTATTTCTTTAACATCCATCAAACTTTATTTTTAAAACACACCCAGAGGAAGTGTCATTCTTCGTATCACATAACAGCTAGAATGCTGCCCTGCTGTTTTTAGTTTCTCCTACTTTGCTATTGGCACGGAATAAGTGTGGACGCATATCTAGATATACTAATACGACATTTTCAGCTGGTAAGAGTGAAACCGGAGATTAATTTTCACTTAAAGAGAAGTTGCACTGATAACAGAATAAAAATTTCTAAGATTTAATAGGCAATTTTATCATAAAATATTTTTCTATAACATGGCATACATATCCTTAAAAAATGCATTCTAATTTTAGAAATCAAATTTTAGTTATTTAATACACAATTTTTGATATGGCATCTTTCATATTTATTGCTTTCCACTTAATAGCACTCTTTAATATGTTAGCCATGAGTGTATTTTTCTATTGTTTTCCAACAAAGTCAGTTACAAGCAAAAAATGTCAATGTTTGTTTTCAGATAAAAGTATCATTTATAAATTTCTTTGTGGAATAAATCTTTATAATATGAGAAACAAAACCTTGATTTGCTATTTCATCGGTTTGGGATTATTTGGTTTAAGTTCTTTTGAATGAAATCCACTCACTAATTTTACCTCGGAGCCATCAGAGTAATCTTAATTTTGCTTTCCCTCACTTAACACGTATATGGAAGGCACAGGATAATGCCTCATTTGTTGTTTTCAGATAGTACATTGATCAGTGGTTGGTAATACAGCAGACACATTTCTTGATCTCTAAATATTCCTTTGAGTTGCCTTTCTTAGCAGGTCTTTTATGCTGTGTATTCCCAAATCTGTAAAAGAATCAAAAGGATTCTGTCATACACTAACTGGTAATACATAAAGAAAAGACTAAGAACAGAGAGAAAAAAATTAGTCAAAAACCGATAAAACTTGTCTATAATACTTATGGATAGGATTGGATGACATCCTTATTTCTAAGAAGACTAGATCGACCACCTGTGGTCCTTATAGTTCTCTTATCACATTTACTGCTGGCAGTGTAAGCAGAGAAAACTCAAAGGAGCAAAGAAAAACCTTTGTGAAGCCTGTATGTTGTCTTGAGAGAGCTGAAAGAAGAAGAGAAAAACAAAAAACATGTGTGGTGTGTGGTAGTTTGAACTGACTCAAAAACTGAATGGCTTTGCCAGTGACAAGGGTTGTGACCTTAGATGACATGTTACTCATCTGACCTGTTCTTACATTTTATCTGATGTTATATAAAATGACTGTTGCCTCTGAGAAACCTTTTGAAATTGGTTGCTTCAATAGTTCTTGCAAGGTTTATACAAACTTAGATGAAAA
>RJWJ010032942.1:0-18217 GCA_004363605.1 Indri indri
AATCGGACAACTAAAAAATATATATAGAAAAAATTAGCCGGGCATGGTGGCGCATGCCTGTAGTCCCAGCTACTCGGGAGGCTGAGACAGTAGGATTGCTCGAGCCCAGGAGTTTGAGGTTGCTGTGAGCTAGGCTGACGCCATGGCACTCGCCCCAGGCAAGAGAGTGAGACTCTGTCTCAAAAAAAAAAAAAAAAAAGAATTCATTATATAAGAGCTACTTAATAATTCATTCTTTAGCTAGACTGCAAATGTCCTCCTATAGATCGAAATGCTCTGAGAAATAATTGTGTTTCTTTTGTATATTCTCCATATGTCTTCAACACTACTGATCATGTAAGAGAACATAAAAATTCCTGCTTTTAGGCCAGACGAGGTGGCTCACACCTGTAATGCTAGCACCCTGGGAGGCTGAGGCAGGAGGATAGCTTGAGATCAGGAGTTTGAGACCAGTCTGAGCAAGAATGAGACCCCCAACTTTACAAAAAACAGAAAAATTAGCCAGGTGTGGTGGCACATGCCTGTAGTCCCAGCTGAGCCAGGAGAATTTCTTGAGCCCAGAAGTTTGAGGTTGCAGTGAGCTAGACGCCACTGCACCCTAGCCAAGGCGACAGAGCAAGATTTTGTCGCAAAAAAAAAAAAGAAGCCTGCTTTTGAAAAAGGACTCACACATCTTTATAAAATTTTAGTACACTAAGTTAAAGAGAAAACTCTTACAAGCTTCCTGAGAGCAAAAACAACTCATTTGCAGAGGGATGGGAATCCTATTCAGATTTTCCAGCTTTAGGCTGGAATACAATGAAACAATGCCTTCAAAGTGCTAGGAGAAAGTGGCTTGGGCCATGGAATTCTATGCCCAGCCAATTTATCAGTCTGCAAGAAATACTGAAATGACTCAACATTTAATTCCCTCTCTGGAAAAAAAATCACTTGAGCACATGCTCTAGGAAAATGAAAATGTAAATCAAAAAATATGAAGACATGGAATCAAAGAAAGAATGGTCACAACTCAGAATAGCAATAAAAAGAACTCCTAGGCTATTGTGTGAGCAGCAGGTATAAAGGCAACTGTTTAGAGTTAAACACATAGTCAGAAGTCTTGGAAACAAATGTATTTGATTAGAAAATGGATTCAGGTCCGCAAATAAGTATGATTTAAGAAGTTGTATGAACTTAGTGATAGAGCGGAGGTGATTGTTTCTTCTGTTAACAAGAAAAAAGACAAACAGAAACACCTTTAAAAATAAATAGCTCTACACCCAAATCACAGTCTATAAAAAACAAATTAAATGTAGCAGGATTCTGAATAGCATATGGAGTGTGATGAATGATAAACCATTTGATCCTGGTTTTTGAAATATTCATTTTGTAGCTACACATATTTAAAAGAAAGATTCCATTTCCTTTGCTACGAGTCCAATGGCATTTCTTGATTCTGTGGAAAATAATAGGTACACAATGATAGTATTATAAATGCCCTTTATTCACTTTTACCTTTTAAAATCAACTTCTATGCAAGGCATAAAAGACGTACATTGCTAAAACACACAATAGAAATGTTACAAACCTTCATGATGTAAGAGTTGTGAGCTAGAAAGGGAAGAGGGCATATAAAAACATACGGGTATACATATCTTCATTCTTTATAATGAAGACTTGAGAAATACTACCTAAAGTTGAATGATCAAGAAAGCACTTTATCTATATAATGTAAAGTTATAAAGTAAGCCAATAGAAGATCTATGAATTACACACCTAAGAAACTTTGAGAAGAGGATGGAGACGGGTGGTGTTAATGAGCTCAATTCCTTGTCTTTGATAAGTGGGACTCATGGATATTTGTGTATGGTAGATTGGGTCATTGTTCCCAACTCTGCTTTCTCCTGTAGTAGATTATACATCCACACTCTTTGTCATGTGATTCTTGGCATGACTCCTCATAGAGCACAGATAGTGCCATCCCTAGTCCATTAACTCTAGCTTTGGCCATGTGAATTATTTTCAACAATGGAATGTGCACGGAAGTGACAGTGGCCAGTTCTAAACAGAGGCTTCCAGAAATATCATATGTTTCTGTTGCTCCTCTTGAGCTGTGGCCTTCTGCCATGGGAAGAACAGGCCCCAAATAATGGCCACTCCTTTAGCCTAAGTCCCAAAATGGGAAGACGCATGGGGCCAAGCCTGACCAAGTCCAGCATAGCTGCAGACAATGTCTCATGAGCTTGAAATAAATATTTGTTGTTGTAAGCCACCATTTGGGTATTGTTTATATGGCAGCAGAAATTGACAAACACACTATCTAAAGATGATAAATCAAAAATTGGAATTATAGAGTTAGGGAGATATCTACCAGGAGAGGTAAGAGTGGCAACCACCGAACAGAAATTGTCGGGTCATAGTTGTCTGTTCTCGATTCTTGGTGTGCTCTTGGCCAAAGAAATCACCAGATACGCCAAAAGTAAGGCAAGAGTGAGATGAAGTGTCTTGAGGAAGGGCAAGATAGGTCTACAGAGCAAGAGCAAGATATAGAGCAAGAGCAGGGTACATTCACCACAGACGAGGAACAGCCCCCTGTCGTAACAAAAGGGCTCTGTTAATGGTTTGGGGTCTTGTTTTATAGTGTGTGGATTGGACCCTTCTCATAGTTCAGACATCACCACTGAACCACTTTGAAGGACAGTTAAGGACATGATAATTAGCCTTAGGTTACTCTAGGTCACTTTCCAAATCCTATTGTGCCTGGGCTGCCTGGCCTGTGGGCTGACCTAACTGAAGAGGTTGTAGAAGGTAGAGAAAATTACACTGAAATGGAATATTTAGGGTACAAAAAAGGTGGAAGCAAGTAGGCAAGAAAGAAACAGATAGCATAATAATACATGTGGTGGGCGGGGAAGGAGGAGGTGGGTAGTGGGGCTGAACAAAGAACTCTTATGGACAAGCTGTGGCAAGAGGTCTGGGATAGTTGGGAGGGAACCAGTTGTGAAGGGTCTGGAATGCTTGACTGCCATGTGCAGACAGAGAGTGGTTTCACAAATGAGGTGTTTTAGGAAGGCAGGTATAGCAGGGCCGTGTAGGATGGACTGCAGGGTTAAAAACAGAGTCCTCAGAGGTGGAAATTATTGTAAGGGCGTTTAGGCAAGTGGTATGGGATATGTCAAGGTATTACTATCAAGTCATATAGCTTTTGTTACTGCATCCCCTGGGCCTAAATTTACAAAAAGCAGTGTCTCACTCCTATGCTGGAAATATGTAGATATTCAGATAGACTGTTCGGTTGCCCTGCAGAAGTAGAAAAATATGACTTGATGAAAGAAGAGGCCAAGAAAATGTATTCTATAAACCTTTGAAAGCCACTTCTTACTGGAAAAGACCTGTGGTTATCTCTGCTATTCTGTGCTACTTGACGTGGGTTTTTTCATTGAGTCTTTCTAAGTATTTAATATTATATAACAATACCACGAATTCATATGCATTCACAGCTAAAATTTGGGTCATCTCACTCTACAGTATTTCTTTTGAACCAGGAGCTCATCACCTCTTTCCTTTCTCATTTGAAGTTTTATGCCATTTGATTTCTTTTCAAATAATTTCCACCCAAATCCACTGCCTCCTAAGACTTGCTTTGATTGTCCTTGATGATTTTTGAACCTGTTTTAGGTTTTTCTTCTATCCTGACACCTGCTTTCCTCAAAATTAAAAAAAAAAAATGCATATTGATGACTCGTCTGACTTTTGTTATTTTCAGTTTCTTAGGTTCATTTTTCACACTACCTTCTTCACCTTCATTGACCTGTGTCCTGTTGGTATGTCCTGGGCCTTATCAATGCAAGCCCTGTCCCACCTGCAGTGCCTCGGGTTTACTCTTCTCATTGGCTGTCTCCACTTTTCCACCCCTCCATACTTGCTGACTTCAGGGTCCCACTGGGTCTCTGATCTAGCAGTCCTTAGCATTTTTTCCACTACAGTAAACATTACAGCCTATATAAATGTCCAACGTGTATACGTGGAATTTCCAATAGACCAGCAGTAAATTTTCTCCTTCCTCTCTGACTCAAGAAAGCTGACTGGATTGCAAGAAATCAAAGTGACTTTTTACGGGAATAATCTGCAGTCCGATCTAATTTCTGTTTTAAAGTTTTATTCTCAACTTGTTTCCAGAACAAGGTAGAATAGTGGATGGAGTATATTTCCTACTAAGAATAGCTAAAAACCCTGAGCATTATATGTCGAACAAACATAAGAAGACTCTGAAAGGTGAAGAGAAGAAGGCAATTGACTAGGGATCTGTAGGGATACACAGGTAATTGATCTTGAGATTCAACGAATGACAGGGCAATGAGTTCCCTCAGTTTTCTTCTTGCCTCATGTATCCTGGACCAAGTGCTGCAGAAGTGGGCCACCCAGGAACACCACAGAGCAAAACTTTTTTAAAACTCAAGAAATGCCTGTTCACTTTAGCCAGAAGACCAGGAAAGGAGCAACCTAGCAAGACAGAAAACTTTTAGATGATAACAACCCTATTCCAGCCAAACACCAAAGAAAAAATATGTGACCTCACCTCTATCCCAGTCTGCAAGGCTGGATAGGGAGCCTAGATTCCCACCTTCACCCTGTTGTAACAAGGCACCCCTCATAACCCCATTCCCCTGCTGGGCTAGTGTCTGAGAAGACCAAGTGGAGAACCAGCACTTTCGTCTCTGCCCAGTTGACAGAGTAGACAGCATATAAATAAACAAAAAACGTGACTTGACTACATGTAAGGGCATTACGCTGAGTAGAAAAAAACAATTTCAAAAGGCCACATGCTGTATGATTCCATTTATATAACTTCTCAAAATAGCAAAATTATAGAGACAGAAAGAGATGAGTGGTTGCCAGGGGTTAGAGATAGTGGGGGGTGGGGAAGTGTCTGACTACAAAGGGGCAGCATAGGGAGATCTTTGTGGGGATGGAATAGGTCTTGAGATATCATAATGATTTATGGTCTTAATGTCTCAAACTGGAGTCATTCATATCAAGTAGAATTGAGCCCCCAGTGAAGTTGTTTACCCATCAAAGTGTCTGAGTGACTCAGGTGGACCTGCTGTTGCCCGAGAACACCTGAGCCCTGAAATAAACCAACAGAAAGTGGAAGGTGGCTGAGATAGTGAAAATGGACACATCTGAGATTATAAAAGCAAGAAGGACCTGGCCTTGTCTGACCTGCCTTTGAGGGTTCTGCCTGTGAGAGCCCTGAGGCCTTCTCCTGACTTGGCAACTGTCGCCAGAGTCTCTGCCGGACAGAAACAGCCACCGCGCCCCCCTCCACTACCACCCATGATCAGTGCCAGAACTACTTCTGGACCCACTTGACTCATCTTTCAGAAGACGTTAACCATCACTGTGGTTCATTACCCACCTTTGATTACTGCCTGTGTGTTAAAAATTAATTACATAATTAATGGTGTGTGAAGGCCTCTCAATAAACCGTGAATTCAAACTTATATATAATTGGCTATTGAACCATTGTGAAACCTCTTGGCTTTGGTCAGAGTTAGCACACCTGGGCCATGTGAACTTAATACAACAGCTCTGTATCCTGATTCTGGTGGTAGTTACAGGAATCAGCACATGTACTAAAATGATACAGAGCTCTACACACACATTGTACCAATGTCAATTTCCTGGTTTTGATATTACACTGTAGTTAGGTAAGACTTAAACACTGGGGGAAACTGGGTAAAAGGTACAAAGGACCTCTCTGATCGATTTTTAAAGCTTCCTGTGAATCTATAATTATTTCAAAGTAAAAACTTAAAAGAAGTTATCCTACAATTTTGATACTTTTGACAGTCATTAATATTGCAATCCAAATATGCCCAGCTCTCTGTTCTCTGGGGGCATGCTGGGATTGATTCCATTTCGGGATTTGGTTGACCACTGAAATGCATGCAGAACAGAGACACTTGCGGAGGAAGCATTAAGAGACTGTGCACAATCTTCCGCGTGCCCTCCTCATGTCTCCCTGCGAGGAGCCATGAGCTGCTGTGGGTGGTCCTTCAGCACGGACTCACGGTGATGTGTAGAGCCCTGACCGAACCCTCACAGGATGTGGGGTGTGGGCCAGAAAGGAATTTGTGTTGTTCTAAGCCACCAGGGTTTGGGAGTCTGGGATACAGCCGTCTAGTACAGTATCCCAACTATTAGTCACGGTTGCCTGCCCCACTTCCCACAAATGCCTTAAATGTGCTGCTCTGATCACCAGATCCAAGGCTTTGGCAGCTTCCTGAATGACTGCGATGCCACCTTCCTCTGCCCAGCACTGCCTTCGCCATGCTGACATGACCCGATCCCCACCCAGTGGAAAAATGGACCATGGCTCTTGCCTCTACTCAATCTGCCCCCTCTTGTTCCAGGGCCTCCGAGCAGTGTATAATGTGCTATGGGCAGGGAGCTAGGAGAGGAGAAAGCGCAACTACGTTCCTCAGGCTGAGGCCACAAAGCAGGGCCACCAGGCTTTTGTTTGGCAAGAGCAAAAACAGAATAAAAAAAAATCATAAAATGATAGTGTTTATGCATTCATTCTACATGATTCCGTGCACTTCACATCATTTGACTCTTGTGTGGGCTTGTCTTTGCCTGTCCCTCGTTCGGCCATCACCATCTTCTGTTCTTCCGCACCTATGGGTGCTCGATGCACAATTCTTCACAACCAACCTGGTCTCTTCTCTTCTCCGCTCCCACCACATGGGTCAATTATTCTTGGGCAGTTTCCCCTGCTTCAGGCAATGTCCCACATCTTGACATAAAAAACCCTGTATCCATCCTAGATGCCATTCCTTTCCTTTCCAGCTAACTGGGAACAAACAACTAGGCCTTATTCATAATTCAAAGGAATATTGGCATCATTGAGATAAAACGACTTTAAGGAGCGCCTTATAGGAACAATGCCCTAAGTTAATAATTTGATGAAAGGAGCAGCTCACCCCGTGGGCTTCCTGGCTTGGGGGTGGGAGGCAGTGGTGAGGCAAAGTCAGGGCTACTTCCTGTAGGATTGTTCAATTTCAATTAATCTAGGGATTAATTTCTTCTATGGTAAAATCATAGAAAACATGAGAAATCCTTTAAAAATCCATAAAATCATGGAAAAAATCCTGAATCATAACCATTATCCAGTCCAAAGGCAGTGCTCCCCCTAAGGCACACATCTCTATAACTGGAGGAAACTAGCAAGTCCTGGGACAGAGCCAAACGGAAACAAGACTAACAGTGGGAAGGAGTATGTCCGTGTCCTTGCTTTGATTTTCCTGATTTATACCCTTTCACCCCTTCCTTCTTGGCAGATCTTGACTCTCTTGTAAGGCATCCAATTCTCTCCTGCTCTCAAACATGCTTACCCTTTTCTACCCCATTTCCTGTTCTTTTACTGGGTAAAGGTGAAGATACATTTTTGAATGAATAGGAGTGAGTAGAATGGGGGTGTTGAAGGGTAACTGTGCTTGGTTACACAACCAGTTTCAAAAAGTGCATTTTATTACATGGCAGAATTGTGTGCAAACGGCACACAATTTTCCATCTGTTTTAATGGTATTTTTTCTTGCAAAGAACTTGTTGTAACCAGATTTTAAAAGGTACTATCATCCTGGGTTACTTAATGGTACACAGATAACTTTTATAAAAATTGCTTTATTAAGGTAATAGTACGTACCATAAAGTTCACATTTCGAGTGCACAATTTAGTTTTTAGTTAGTTGACAGAATTGTACAACCATTAACCACAATTCAATTTTAGAATGTTTCTATCACTGCAAAGATCTCTTGTGCCCCTTTGCAGTCACTGTCCATTCTACGCCCAGCTCTAAGCAATCACTAATCAACTGCCCGTATAGATTTGCCTTTTCTAGACATTTCATATGTCGTCACATGTCGTTTAACAACAGGGATATGTTCTGAGAAATGAATCATTAGGCAATTTCCCCCTTGTGTGAACATGAAAGAGTGCACTTACACCAACCTAGATGGTATAGCCTACTACACACCTAGGTATGTGGTAATGTGGTATAGGCTACAGACCTGTACAGCATATTACTGTACTGAATATGACAGGCAATTGTAACACAATGGTAAGTATCTGTGTATCTAAACACATCGAAATATATAAAGGTAAGGTGTTGCGCTACTACCTTATGAAGGCTAGGACATCATTTGGTGATAGGAATTTTTAGCTCCATTATAATATAGCTCCACCAACATATAGGTTGTCTATCAATGACCAAAACATCATTATTCAGGGCATGGTTATAAATAGAATCATACAATATGGGCTCTTTTGCACCTGGCTTTCCCACGTAGCTTACTGTTTTTGAGGTTCCTCTATGTTGTATCTTCTATGTGTAGGTACTCATGGAAGGCATTCCTTTTTACTGAACGGTTCTCAACTGTATGGAGAGACCACATTTTGTATATCCACTCAGCAGTTTCTGGACATTTGGATTGTTTCTATTTTTTGGTTGTTGTGAATTAAGACTGTTACTAATATTTATGTGCAAGTTTTTATATGAATATATTTTCAATTCTCTCATGTATATACCTAGTTATGGAATCGTTGGGTCATATGGTACTTTTACGTATTAACATAACTTTTTAAAAGCCTGGAAAATTGTTTTCATGTGGCTGTAATGTAAGAGGGTTCCAATTTCACCTTATTAACACTTGTTATCTTTTTTTATTACAGCCATTGTAGTGGGTGTCAAGAGCATTCTCATTGTGCTTTCGGTTTGCATTTCCCTAGTGACTAATGATGTTGAACATCCTTTTATGTAACTGTTGATCATTTCAGTATCATCTTCGGTAAAACGTCTATTCAATCCTTTCGCCCATTTAAAATTGGCTTATTAGTCTTATTAGTGAGTTGTAAGCGTTCTTTATATATTCTGGATACAAGTCCTTTATCAGATGATTTGCAGATCTTTCCTCTCAAGATAGAGTACTTTTTTTGGTACAGTATTTTTTAAAGACTACAACTTCATTTCAAAGTGAAGTTTCCTTATAGAACATTAACAGGCTAACCACGATTGACTTTGTTTCAAAATATTATGTAAGCACTTTAAAAATAGTAACTTTTTACTTTTATTTTAGAATACTTGGAAGATATAGATAAGCACAAGGATAGTAAAATTCCAGAGATAATCTTCAGTAAAATTTTTTTTTGCTTATAGCCTTTTGGTCATATGAACCTATACAACATACATTTAAAGTTTAAAATGGGGCCATTTAAATAATATTAAAAATAATTGAGTGGTCTCTTATTCCAGTTCTTGGATGGCAAGCAACAAGATACAAGCCTCCGAATGATTTAAGCAAAACATTAATTTATTAAAAGAATTGTTGGGGCTGGTTATGCCTTGTGTGAGTGATAGCGAGCCCAGGTTTTGTATTCTACTCTTCAGGGTAGGGTACGGGTGAGTATTAGAATTGGTAGCAAGTGAGTGTTTCCCAAGGCGCCACAGTGGAAGGGCCCCTCTCAGGGCAAGGCGCCAGAGACACTTCCCCAAACAGTCTCCGTTCTGCAGGGGGCCCGGGCGTCTTGCCCCCGAGGCCCGGCTGCCTCTTCCGGCAGTGCGGGTCGGTGGCCTCCCCTCTCCTCGCCCACTCTCGGTCCCGGACCTTCTGCATCCCAGTCGCCAGGCGCGGGGCTCGGCGGGGCCGGACAGTCCTTCAGCCCCAACCTCCTCGGCCGCCGCGGACGGCCCCACCGGGTCAGGGCGGCCTTGTTCTCAGCCCGGGGGCCGATCCGAGGGCCTCCTCGGCGCGGTGAGGACACCTTCATTCTCTCTCACCCGCTGACCTGATCGACGTGAAACGGCCCGAGTTTTATTTTACTTGCTGCGGCAGCGTCTTTGTCCGTACACAGGTTCGGGGCCACCACTGGGACCGCCCGGCCGAGCCCAGCGCAGACGGAGCCCCCCCGCCGGGCCCTGGCCCCGGCGCCGCGGTTCCGCGCCACGCGCGGGCGGCTCGGGGAGGGGAGACTACCGCCAGACGCGAGGACCTCCCGGGCCCGAGGACGGCCCGCGGCCCCGAGGTGGGCTCGCCGCAGGGGGGCGGGGGCGGCGCATCCGGGTGAGCGCGCGGCGCCCCCGCCTCCCCCGCGCAGCCGCACGGGTCGCCGCCGCCCGGCACGCCGCGCGCAGCCAGGACCGCGCCCGAGCGGCCTGAGGGCGGCCCTGCGGCCCCGGCCGGCGGCGCTGAGGCAGCCCCGAGCGAGCGGCAGCGGCGGCAGCATGCGGGGCCGCCCCGAATAGCGCGCCGAGCCCGCGAGGCCCGGCGCGGAGGCGGGGGCGGGCGCGGCGGAGGCGGGGCCCGCGCGGGGCCCGCCCGCCCGCCGGGGGAGCCGCCGGCAGTGGCCGAGGAGGCGGCGCGGCGGACGGCGGCCCGAGAGTAGCGCCCGCGCTCCGGCCCGCGGGACCGCGCCGCGACCGCCCGGGCCGGCCCCGAGGAGCGCCTGCCGCCGCCGCCGCCGCCGCGCGCGGAGCGAGGTGAGTGTCCGCCCGCGCCCGGGCCGTCCGGGAGCCGGGGCCGCCTGCGCGGGGCCGGGGGAGGCGGAGGAGGCCCGACCGCGTCCGCGTCCCCGTCCCTTTGTGGCCGGCGCTGCCGTGGGCCGGGGCGCGGGCGGGCTCGGCGCGGGCTCGGGTCGGGGACTCCGGGGCCGCTAGACACGCGGTATCTCTGGGTGGCAGCTGCGACGAGCAGCGAGTTTCCGTCCTAGTTTGACATTGAGTTAAAACCGTTTTTCTTTAGAAGACGGAAGTTTGTTTTATTGACAAAAATATAGCTAAACATGGCTTCTGGGTTCGGCCGTGTGGTACTTGGAGCCGCGGTGCCAGCCTGACCCTCGCCGGACCGGCGCGACGGGGGAGGGGAGGACGCGCCGGCAGCTGGGGGTGGGGGCTTCCCGACCCGCTGCCCCCGAAGAGGACTCGGCCCCGAATTAGCAAAGTCTGTGGTTGGGAAGTAGCGGGCTTTAGGTAACGTGGCAGCCTTTCCTGGAAGAATGAATGAATGAAATGTCATTTACTCACCCATAATCAATACAATGCCCATTTAAAGATTTACCAGGAATTGTGATGATTTGCATTGTCATTGCCTCTCTTACCTGGTCAACTTGCTAAGTGAGGGTTTCCCCCCACTCCAAATTTATGACCTTGTCATCATTCTCAAAGCCACTGAGCTAACCAACCCGTCGACCAAACTCTCTTGGCATTTTTTGGCAAGCGTGGGCAATAGGCAAAGTAGTCTTTGTGAACTGTTTCTGGAGGGCAGAGAATGTCACCGTAATTATACCTTATGTTTAATGCATTGCTTTGTAATAATTCGTGTGAAGAACCCTGAGAGTTAGGCGGTCTTATGTTTATTTCAACAGATGAAGAAGTTAAGGCCCTAAGAAGTTGTAACTTTCCAGGTCACAAGCTAAGGGCAGAGCTGGGATTCAAACCTCTTACATCGCATCTATGTCTAGACCTGGATTGTTCAGTGTAGTAGCCACTAAGCACATGTGGCTATTTAAATTTAAATTTTAAAAAATTCATATCCTTAGTCACACTAGCCACATTTCGAGTGTTCAATAGCTGAACGTGGTGAGTGGCTACAATTGAACAGAGCTGATCTCATAGACCATACATTCATTTATTTATTCCATAAATAAATATTTATTGAGTGCCATCTATCTGTGAGGCACAGTTTTAAGTTCTGGGTACTCCTTGCTTTTACGGAGCTTGCATCTTACATGATAGTTTGAGGTTGTTTCCATGGTACTTCAGAGCCTTGCTATTCCACGTGTGGTTCCTATACCAGCAACATCTCTATCACCTCACAGTCTAAAAGAAATGCAGAATCTCAGGCCCCAACTCACATCAACTGAATCAGTATCTGCTTTAACAAGATTTCAGGTTATTTGCTTCTGGCTCACTTGCATGCTCTGTCTTTTTGATACTATAAAATAATATTAATAGATTCGAAGCTTAATCATGTTAGTGCCTCTCACATAGCTTTTTTAAAAACTAAATTCCAGACATTATTTGGATTTCGCCAGTTTTTCCATTAATATCCTCTTTCTGTTCTAGGATCCAGTCCAAGGTATTGCATTGTATTTAGGCATCATGTTTCCTTAGTCTTTGGTCTATGACAGTTTCTCAGTCTTTCCTGGTTTTTCATGACTTTGGTATCCTCGAGGAGTGTTGTCCTGGCTTTCTTCGATGGATGGCTTTCCATAGATCAGAGAGGATCATCCGGTTCTGGGAAAAAGTTCTCATACTCTGAAAAGTAAGGCCATAACAGGGATAACCCTGTTTCTGCTTTTACTTATTTGTTTATGTAATATATACATCTATCATGCTTATGTAACAACATACAACTTTAGTACTCTGTTTTCAGTAACAGATTTCTTGGATATAGTTCCTAATTCGTTGAGATTTAGAAAAGTGTTACACTATTGCAATTGTGAACCACTATTTTACTGAGTCTTATTTTTCTAATGGCTTAAGAGCTGGGCTGAGGTGGAGAAGGAAGGAAAGAGGAGACATCAGATAAAAGAGGCAGTAGGTCACAGGGGGACAAAGGGACAAAGGCAACAGGTAATGGGGAAGAGGAGTGGGGCAGCTGCATAGAAAGAAGAGAGCTAGGAGTGAATGCTTATTGTTTGCTCATTTATTCAATTAATACTTACTGAGTGATTAATGTGTGCCAGACTCAAGTCTAGTGCTGTAGACTCAAGATAACTGGAGGATGGACGCCATTAAATAAACATGCAAATAAGTACATAATGATTACAGCTTGTGATGAGTGCTGTAAAGAAGTCAAGGGCGCTGGAGAGACTTGGGTGGAGGAGTGCTGCTTTAAGGTCAGCTGGGTTGGTGGGGAGGGCTTCTCTGACTACGTGACATTTGAACTCCTATAGCTGGCTTTTGCGGACCCTCCATAATTACCCCACACTGCTTATCCCATCTTTCTGTTACTTCACAACACAAACATGCCCCTTAGGCACTGTGTTTATTTTGTCTCCTTCCCAAGATGTCCCCCTCTCCACATCCATTTGTGGAAGTGACATCTCTCATTCATAAATTTGCTCAAATCCTGTGTCCTTTCTGGAGTCATGCACGGTGTTTATCTATGCTTGTCTTTGTCACTCTACTTGGAGTGTGTGGTGTTTAAGGTGTAGGCATAAGATTACATTTATATCTGTGTCCTCACTTAGTCTAGCACTAAGCTAGGTTTAATAAGGGGTGAGAGGGAGATCCATTCTGAAGTGTTCACATTTCGGTGATGACCCTTAGAACAGTGAGTGAAGGTCCAGTTCTTTTTTTTTAAATTAAACTTTTTGTGGTGAGGCAATTATAGATCCACATGTGATTATAAGAAATAATTCATAAAGAGCCCAAGTACCCTCTACCCAGTTGCTCCCAATGGTATCATCTTGTAAAACTATAGTACAACATCAGACCCATGATGGTGACAATGATTGATAGTCAAAATACTGAACATTTCCTTGGCTGCAAGTCCTTATGTTGCTTTTTTATAGCCAAGACTACATCTCTCTCACCTCTGCTCCTATCCTAAGCCCTGACAATCACTAATCTTTTCTCCATTTCTATAATTTTGTCATTTCAAGAATGTTTTATAAATGGAATCATAAAATAATTACATTTTGGAATGGGGTCCCTCCCCCCAGCATAATTCTCCAGAGATTGATTCAGGTTGTTGCATGAATGAATAGTTGCTTCCTTTTAATTGCTAAGTAGTATTCCATAGTACAGACATACTTTTATGATTCTTTTAACCATTCACCTGTTGAACATCTGGTTGTTTCCAGTTTTGGCTGTTTCAGATAAAGCCTCTGTAAGCATTCGAGTACAGGTTTTTGTGTGAACGTAAGTCTGTATTTTTCTGGGATAAATGCTGTGGAGTGCAATTGTTGGATTGTGTGGTAATTACATGTTTAGTTTTTTAAAAAACTGGCGAACTATTTTCTAGAGTGGCTAGAACATTTTACAGTTCCACCATGGATTTATAACTGATCGGTTTCTCTGCATCACCATCACATTCAGTCATTGTTTTTTTTTATTTTAGCCATTCTGATAGATATGCAGTAATATCTCATTGTGGTTTTAATGTACATTTCCCTAATGGCTAGTAATGTTGAGCATCTTTTCATGTGCTTATTTGTCATTTCTATATTTTCTTCAGAGGACTATCTTTTGTTCATTTTCTAATTGGATTGTCTTTTTTACTGTTGAGTTTTGAGAGTTCTTTATATATTCTAGATACTAGTCCTTTGTCAGATATGTTGTTTGTAGCTTACCTTTTCATCCCCTCAGTAGGGCTGTTGCAGAGCAAAAGTTTTTAATTTTGTTGAAGTCCAGTTGCTCAATTTATTCTTTTATGGATCAGGCTTTTGATGTCAAGTCTAGGAACTCTTTGCCACAACCTAGATCCTAAAGATTTTCTTTTAGGCTTTTTTTTTTTGTCCCTAAAGGTTTTATAGTTTTACATGATTGATTTTGAGTTACTTTTTGCATGAGATTCACATCAGTGTTTTTTGGTTTGTTCTGTTTTTTTGCCTGTGGATGTTCAGTTGTTTCAGTCATTTGTTGAAAAGGCTATCTTATTTGTATGAGTCTGTTTCTGGGTTCTCTGATTCTGTTCCATTGATGTCTGTCCATCAGTATCACACAGTCTTGGTTACTATAGCTGTATGATAAATCTTGAAATGGGGTAGACTGATTCCTTCCATGTTCTTTTTTGTCCAAAGTTATTTTAGCTATTCTAGTTTCTTTGCCTTTCCATAGAAATTTATATCTACAAAAAATATTGCTGGGATTTTGATAGAATTACATTAGATCTGTATCCATTTGGGGAGAATTGACATCTTTACTATATATGTTGCATTTTTCAATCTATGAACACGATTTGTCTTTTCATTTATTTAGATCTCTGATTTTTTTCATCAGCATTGTGTAGTTTTATCATACAGATCCTGTGCATATGTTTTGTTTGATTTTATTAGATTTGTTTCATTAGATTTATGTGTAAGTATTTCCTTTTTTTTTTTTTTTTTTTTAGCAATTGTAAATGGAATCGTATTTTTACTTTTGGTGCCCACATGTTCATTGCTAGTATGTAGAAGTATAATTAGCTTTCATATGTTGATCTTGTATTCTATAATCTTGCTGAACTCACTTATTAGTTATGGAAGTTTTTCTGTAGATTCCTTGGGATTTTCTATGTAGACAAACAACCATGTCATCTGCAAATAGGGGCGCTTTAATTTTTTTCTTTTTAATCTACATACTTTTAATTTCCTTTTCTTGCCTTATTGCATTGGGTAAAACACCAGTACTATGTTGAATAAGAATGGTGACGAAGGAATCTTTACCTTGTTCCTGATCTTAGGGAATCTCAGTCTTTAACCATTATGTATAATGTTAACTGTAGGGTTTTTGCAGATGCTCTTTATCAAGTTGAGGAAGTTCTCCTCTGTTCCTATCTTTCTGAGAGTTTTTATCATAATTGGGTATTGAATTTTGTCAGGTGTTTTTTGTGCATCAATTGATATGATTATGTGATTTTTCTTCTTTAGCCTATTGATATGGTGGATTATATTGATTGATTTTTTTGACTGATTTTTAAATATCGAGCCAGCCTTATATCCATGGAATAAGCCTTACTTGGTCATGGTGTATAATTTGTTTTTGTACATATATTGATGAATTCTATTTACTAATATTTTGTTGAGGATTTTCTATTTCTATTCATAAGGATATATAGCACTATAAGTTTCCCTCTCAGCACTGTTTCAGCTGTATCCCACAAATTTCGATGTGTTATATTTTTATTTTTATTAAATTCAATGTATATTTTTATTTGTGTTGAGACTTCCACTTTGACCCATGGATTATTTTGAAGTGTGCTATCTAGATTTCAAGTGTTTGGAGATTTTCCTGTTACCTTTCTGTTTTTGGCGTCTGGTTTGATTCCATTGTGATTGAAGAACGCTCTGTGTGATGATTTCAGTTCTTTTAAATGTATTGAAGTTTGTTTTATGGCCCGGATATGGTCTGTCTTGGTATATGTTCTGTGGGCTCCTGAATAAAATATGTTTTCTGTTGTTGTTGGGTGGAATATTCTATAAGTGTCTGTTAGATCCTGTTGGTAGATGGTGCGGTTGAGTTCTGTATCTTTACTTATTTTCTGTCTAAGTATTCTATCACTATTGGGGTGGGGGTGCAGATATATTTTCAGCTCCAAATCTGGAATATATAAGGAATATATGAGGCAAAAATAAATCCCAGGAAACTCACCATTGTGTTGTTCCTTGGGGCCTGAGATCTCTAGCCAGTGTGCCTCCCTCTCTCCTTACTCAGAGTTGTCTTATGTTTGTTTATGCGTAATATCCACAGTTTTTAGTTGTACTTAGTGGGAGGAATAGGAAAAAATATATCTATTGGATCTTTCTGGAGATGAATATCCCCGAAGGACCAGTTTTTAACATTTCCACTTTCATGGGCTGCTGTTTTCCTAACATATATATAAAATATGAATTGCAAGAAAAGTGAAATTGAAAGCTAAAATATATAACTTCCATTTTTGAATTGGGTTCAGTAGATGTAAAATTTCTCTGTCAGATTGCTATCAAAGTTTCTGAATGCTTACTCTAAGCCTGTTTACCTCCTTATGGACTAAGTGCCAGCTTGCTGTCTAGGAACTACATTTTGACTAGCGCTGCCTAGAGCATTATTGCTTGATTCTTTTTAAAATTACAAACCAGTGATTCGCCATTCAGTTTAACTTCTCTGCTGTTTTCCTTGTATTTTTGTAGGGACTTCTTCAATGTAAAACCCTGTTTAGTCCTTAAGGAAAAGGGATGGTTGGGATTGATTTTAGGGCAGATGTAGCAGCAGTAATGAGAGCTGAGAGTGCATTTCTGATTTCAGGTGATCCATTTCTTCTTTAATTTTTAGAATTCTTATACATTCTTACAAATTATAAAATGAAATCTTGGCCGGGCGCGGTGGCTCACGCCTGTAATCCCAGCACTCTGGGAGGCCGAGGTGGGCGGATCGTTCTGAGCTCAGGAGTTCGAGACCAGCCTGAGCAAGAGCGAGACCCCATCTCTACCAAAAATAGAAAGAAAATTAATTGGACAGCTAAAAATATATATATAGAAAAAATCAGCCAGGCATGGTGGCGCACGCCTGTAGTCCCAGCTACTCGGGAGGCTGAGACAGTAGGATTGCTCGAGCCCAGGAGTTTGAGGTTGCTGTGAGCTAGGCTGACGCCACGGCACTCACCCCAGGCAAGAGAGTGAGACTCTGTCTCAAAAAAAATAAAAAATAAAATGAATTCTTGTAAGAATCCTTTGAAATAATTGTAATTTATGACTTTTAATGTTAAAGAATATATGATTGGTTTTGGATCTGTAAAGATGTTTAAGTGTTGGCTTCCGGTATGTTATCTTTTGCTTGACAACCTTGGCTATGGGACAAACACTATGGGACAGTGGTTAGAACTTTTTTAGGGAGCCGTGAATTGAAGACAGTTTCTTACGTTTAGATGCCATGGTTCTTGCTAGATTTTTGTGTCTTTGGCAGTTATGACTTATTTCCATTTTTTAAAAAAAGTTAAGTATTGGTTCATTGACAGAAAAGAGTAGAATTTGCATTGCATTGGTAGAGCCACATGCTAAGTTATTAGATTGGTCTTTGGAAATTACACATTATGTTTTATAGTTTACTGTTTTGCTTTAGGTTAAAGAGTGGGTGAAAAATTCTGGGACTGCTGAAACTCTCATTTGTCCTTTCCTTGGAATTAGTTATCAATAAACACTTTACTAATATTTATAAGTCCCTGTAAGAAAGTAAGAAGGTGGCACTGTCATAGTGGTGTGACCTGACGCTTTGGAGATTGAAATCCATATTGCGTGGCCGGGCGCAGTGGCTCATGCCTGTAATCCTAGCACTCTGGGAGGCCGAGGCGGGCGGATCGTTCTGAGCTCAGGAGTTCGAGACCAGCCTGAGCAAGAGCGAGACCCCATCTCTACCAAAAATAGAAAGAAATTAATTGGACAGCTAAAAATATATATAGAAAAAATTAGCTGGGCATGGTGGCGCATGCCTGTAGTCCCAGCTACTCGGGAGGCTGAGACAGTAGGATTGCTTGAGCCCAGGAGTTTGAGGTTGCTGTG
>RJWJ010032943.1:0-18224 GCA_004363605.1 Indri indri
GTGCAGCCCAGGGCCTGGCACTGAGCAGGAACTTGAGGAAGGGAAGGCCAGAGCTCGAAGGACCAACCTGGAGAAGAAACGCTCCGCAACATCTTACCTTTGTAATCAGGTCAGAGTGCCTGATGATGGCTCGGATGAAGAACCGGTGGTCCGTCACTTCCGCCCCTTCCTTCACCCTGGCAGCACCCAGGTAAAGGTGCATCTTGTGGTTGGCACAGGGCACGGCGGTCACGTCGAAGTTGCGCATCCGGCTGAGCTCCAGCTGGAAGGCCAGGGCAGGCTCCAAGTGACGGTAAATGCGATCTTCCGCAAACTGTAGGCCGACCAGAGAAAGCAGACAGACAGACAGACACACACACAAGGTTTGATGTTGGAGCTGCCTGCCTGCTTGGTCCATGCCTTATTCTGCAGATACCTAGTATTCGTGAGTTTAGTACTCAGGAATGTAGCGTTCGCTGTGAGCACCTAATTGTGAGCGACCCCCAGGGCTCAAGAGACTTGAAGTTTTGCTAAGGTCTGGGGAGAGCCATGAGCATTACAAGACCGGCGTGCTGGGTGCTGGGTGGGCCTCTTGCTTCCTGAGGGGGCTTAGCTAGTTCCCGGCACCTGCCAGCGCGACCAGGCTCGTCTCTGTCGTGGCATTCACAACAAGTCCCCAACCCTTGGTTTCTTGGTGAACAGTGTCCCCAAAAGAAAGTGACTGATAGTGCTGGAGAACAAACTAAAAACAAAAAAAGAAGAAGAACCTAAAAAAAGGATGGGTCTTCACTGGAAAAGGCTTTGGATAAATTAAAGTACAAAATGCTGAATTTGGTGGGCTCTTAAATCTGCGTTGGGAACAAGCCTACTGTTCTAGAATAGGGATTAGCAATCCTTTTCTTAAAGGGCCAGGCAGCAAATGTTTCAGGCTGACAGATCATATGGGCGCTGTCACAGCCACTTAATTCTGCTACTGTAGAGTGACAGCCACAGTGGACAATATGGAATCCAATGGGTGTGGCTGTGTTCCAAACACAACTCTGTTCATCGAAACAGGCAGCCAGTCTGCAAATCACAGTTTGCCAACCACTGTTCTAGAAGAGCATGAGCATGCCAGGGCTCATGCCTGTAATCCCAGCACTTTGGGAGGCCAAGGTGAGAGGATCACTTGAGGCCAGGAGTTCAAGGCCAGCCTGGGCAACACAGCCAGACCCCATCTCCAGGAAAAAGAGGTTGGTATAAAACAGTCTTCCTGAGTCCACCAGCAAGTACCAAAAAATTATCTAAAACGAGACAGAAACATGTGAGGAGGCAGAAAGGGCAAGATTCTCCAGTTCTGAGTTCCATGCAGACAACACAAGGTCTCTGATTAGAAATACAACCCCAGAGGAAGAATGGAGTCTACATAAAAGTTGCCACATTTTAGAATCTGGGGCTGCCTCAAGGACTGGGGGCTGCATTCTTCACAAATATCAAAGATGCCAGAGAAGAGAGAACAATGTCATTGCTTGTAGCCATACCTCATCTCTTGCTCTGAACGTGAAAAACTTGGGAAATTCTTTCTGCAAAAAGAAATCCATACAAAAGACAATTAAATCAACTCATCGAAAGATCTGTGTACTTATTTTGTGTTTATGAATGAGGACCCAGTCTGCTTCTAGAATGAATCAGTTGCAGAGCCTTCTCCTGTCTAGCAATTGATCTTTCCCCGCCCAACCTATAGAATAAACATCACATGAATGGCACCCAGGCTTGGAGAAGGGAACACAGTGAAAGAGATGCCCTGAGCACTGCACTGACCTCTTGGGCAATCAGGAATGTGATTCTTCGGAGTCCACAATCCACAAGGATATTTTTCTGCATTAAAAGCCAAAGACATAACAGAACGTTATCTGACCACAAAATGGACCGAAGTACTACTACTTGTTACCGCACGGATGGGCCTTGCGAGCGTGATGCTAAGTGGGGGAAGCCAGTCACAAAAGACCTCCCATGGCATGATCCATTTAGACGAAACGTCCAGAATTGGCAAATCCACAGAAATACAAAGTAGATCGGTGGCTGCCCGCGACTGGGGTGGGAGAGGGCTCTGGGTTAGGGGACAATCGAGAGTAATTGCTAATGGGTACAGGGCTTTTCTTGGGGGGCGGGGGTGACAAAAATGTTCCAAAATCGATTCTGGTCATAATTGCACAACTCTGTGAATATACTAAAAAGCATTAAATTGCATACTTTAAATGGGTTAATTGTGTAGTATGTGAATTATTTCTCAATAAAGCTGTTTATAAAAAACGATAATCCAAACATCCTGTTGTACACTGTAAATATATACAACTTTTACGAGTCAATTATACCTCAATAAAGCTGGAGATGGAAAAAAAGACAAGTTGAGTGAAAAAGCCCAGTACGAAAGAATAGAAACTATGATTCCATTTATATAAAATTTGAGAACAGATCAAAACTAATCAATATTGTTAGAAGTCGGGATACGGTCATTTGTCTTGGGGTGGGAGGTGACAATGAACGGAGGAGGCACAGAATGGCGTCTGGGGGGCCGGGAGGTTCATTTCTTGATCTGGATGCTGGTTACGCTTGGGCGTTCACTCTGAAATTCATCAAGCTATATACATTTATGATTTGTTAAAAAATAACCAAGAAAAGTATGAAACTGTTCCCTCGTCACTCTCTCAATGAAATAAATACTATTATAGGCAGATTTATGGGGAAAGAAAAAACCCAGAAGACAAGAACACAAAGTTATTATTTGTCAATATGGTAAGGAAAATTATTAGGGGACATCCTGGATTTTCAGTGTGACATCTCAATGCACAAATGAGGTGACATCTGAGCTGGGCATTTTTCTGCCTCCCGATGTCAGCTATGTCAGGAAGAAACAGGCTGCACAGAAACACACAGCTATTTTCATAGTGGCTACCCCAGAGGATGGGGCTATGGGTTTTTGTTTTAAAACCTGCTTTTCAGATTTCTCTGCACGGTAAACATTGTCTACAATGAACATCAATACATTGTGGAGTTGTCAAGCAAAGGCTGCATATATCCGTGAAAATAATGTCCCTAAGCTTTCGTAGGGTTCTCCACGATTCGGCCTCATAGCATGGGTCCTACCCATGGAGCACCAGGCCAGGTCCTCCGAGGGACCCCAAGGCAGACAGAGGTAAGAGGTGTCCCTCCTACCAAGATAACATGGGAATAAAACACATATACACATAAACAGACTAAAAAGCAACTGAAAATCCCCAAGGGTTCTTGAAGTTGAGACCAAAGTCAGGAGGGTAAAGAACTCACAGCCAGACAGCATGCTTGGCATATCTGATCATTCTATGAACTAAGAATCTCAGATCCCATTTTACAGATGGGAAAACTGAGGATCGGAAAGGCAAAGTCACCTGCCCCAGGTCACACAGGTGATGAAGGCACGCCTGCCTGGTCAGCGCCCTCGCACTGTTTCTACAACCTACCATTGCCATGATCCTCCACATCTGCCTGTCTGCAGCTGAGGCCCCTGAATGTAGATAACAACTATCCCCACTGCCAGGGTGAGAACGGACATGGTGGCAGCCGCCACAGGCTTACGAAGCAACCTGCGGTTACCTACACGAACAGTCAATGTTGCTGGCCAAGTTTTAAACTGCAAGTTTCTGGGTTATTCCAACAAAAACATTCCCCCGAAAGCCCAAACTATTTATTGAGCGTGTCCTCTGTGCTCATGACAGGCTAGGTGGCGTGTATATTTTGTCGCTTAACCGTTACAACACCCCAGGAGAGAGAGATGTTGTCCCACCTTTAGCCACCTCTGCCCAAGGTCGCTGGCAGAGCTTGGATACAAATGCCTCTCCAGCACCGCTCTGGCGCGTGGAACACCTCGAGAAGACGGGCTCCTCCTCCTTCCCCAGGGCCCCCCCGACCTGCCCCCACGACCAGAGCACACCCAGGGTACCTTGGATTGCACGAAAGTCCGAAAGATCAGCACCAGCGCCTCGTCCTCCAGATGGTCTGCGCACTGGATGGCCACGTTCAGAATGTGGATGGGCTCTTCCCGGAGGCTCTAAGGGAGAAACGCAAGGTGGGGCGGGGGTTGTTGAGAAGGGCTGGGGCCATGGCCCACCCCCTCCCCCAAGCTGCCCCCTGGGCTTGGACGCTTACCTTGCAGTCGTCCTCGGAGTACAGGGAGGTGCGGGCCTCGCTGAAGAGGGGGGTGTCTTTGGGCACGTTGGCAAAGCAGGAGATGACCTCGTCGAAGTTCCTGGGGGCGCGGGCGGAGAAGGAGGGCTGAAGGGCTGCTGTCCCGGGGGGACGTAGCTCGCACTTTCGAGCCAGGCAGAGGGGAGCCCCGGGAACTCCCTCTTTCCCAGCCGATGCTCTGTGATCCCATCCAACTCTGTGCAGAGCTCGGACAAGGTGGTTCCTTATCTAGGTCCAAGGCACCCTGCCGGGGTCTTTCCCAAAAGGGAAGGATGGGCCTATGTGATCCGTGTTCGGGAACAGAGGAGAGGATCCCAGCACTCTGGGACAGCAGCTGTCAGCCTCCCCTTTCCCTGGCGGGGAGAGCCTAGAAACCTCACCTCGCCCCTGAATCCAACGAGGATAGTAAGAGTCATCACCTCGTGGGCTCTTGTGAAAACTCAACGAGATAATCCAAGCACAACGCTTACCACACAATAAGAGGTTGAGAAAAGACCACAACAGTAATAGCACTGATGGCCAACATCGATTGAGCATGTTATCTGCATATTAATTATGCTTTAAACATACGCTATCATATATTATCTCATTTAATTTTCACGGCACCCCTATAAAGTTGGGCCTTCTATTATTCCCATTTTGCAGATGAGAAAACTAAGATACAGGGAGGTTAAGTCATTTGTTGGTCTCACGGTTGGGAGAAGCAGAGCCAGGACTCACACGCAGGTGAACGGCCACACAGGCTCCTGCCCTTGGCCGCGATGCTGTTACAAACCCACGGCGCGGTGTATATGGGTCTGTCCCACCCACGTGTCCAATGAACGGGGTGTTTGGGAGGCCGGGCCACACCGGGTACCTGGTGAAGTCCTCGAATCTCCTGAAGGCCACCATGGCCCCCATGCGCTGGCACAGAGGGGAGAAACCGCTGTCCATGAAGAGCTCCGTGCTGTGCCTCAGCAGGTCGGGGTTGCTGATGCTGACGGGCATGGCCATCCTGGGGGAGCGACCACAAGCGGGGGGTGAGGCAGCTGCTTGCAGACCCGACCCTAAGAGCTGCTGCTGCCCCTGAAGCTTCAAGTGAGCTGGACCAGGATTAGAGCCCTCATGAAGCGAGGCTTAAAATGTTGAGGCGGGGGGATGAAGGTTGGGGCCAGGGGCTGAGGTGTCTCATCCGACTCCTTAGAACCTGGTACAGAGGATGAGCTCAACGAGTGAATGAATGAATGAATGAATGATGCATGCATGCAAGAAAGTCCAGTCCCAACACAGTCCCGAGATAAACCCAAATGGTAAATTTGGCCACTCAAGAGAATAAATGGTCCCAGCATCAGTGTCTCCTAGAGACCCCCAGCCCTGGGCAGCTGGTGTGGGGGCAGGCTGGGTCCTGAGGGACCCCCTAATTCCTCCCCCGCCGTCGCACCTGCTCTTGGGACAAAGCCGGCAGCCTATGAGAGTCTAGAAAGCTGCTGCCCCCAGGAGCAAATCCAAACGGGTCACTTGAGATTGTTAGAACTGGGCCTTGGCATCAGGTACAGGAGGGGTTACCAGATGCCGTGCAGAGAGGTCAGCACAGCAGGCCTGAGACTGCTTCTAGAAAGGAGACCTGCTTGCAAGGGTGGCCGTGGCTGGTGTCCGGGAACTTGGATTTGGGGAGGGTTTCCACCATCCCCTAAACGATCAGGGTGGCTCGCTGCCCTGAACTATTTGTACGAACAGTATGGTTCATGCTCAGTGCCTACTTTCTTCTGGGAGCCTGGCAGAGTTTGCTTATGTGACCAGCTGCCAATCAAAAGCCTGGTGCTGTGTCGCTAATGAACCGGTAGCCAACCCTTCACAAGTGTCGCCACAACTCATTGCTGGGGGGAATTAAGTGTGTCCCATGTGAATCCACCGGGAGAGGACCCTGATTCTTGCGCCTGGTTTCCTCTGGACTTTCCCTTGTGCCTTTTGCCTTTGCTAATTCTGTTTGGGATCCTAGCACTGCAGTAAGTCAGAACCATGAGAACGGCTTTATACTGAGTTCACTTAGTGAATGATCGGACCTGGAGGTGCTCCTGGGGACCCCCGAGACAGGCGTGTGCATTCCTGTTGGGTACCCCTGAAATCATGATCCAGACCCCCCTTCTCCTGGACAGCCAAATCCAGAGGCCACAGACCGGCATGGTGGCGTGGCTGAGTGTAGCCTACATGCTGACGTTGCTCCAGGCAGCATTTGTAACATCCATGAATTAACATGTATTCATTTCACGTGAATTAGCTGCCCCACTGAAAAATGGAGGGATTTCAGATTTTTTTAAAACAAAATCTAGATGCCCTGCTCTGGTGGAAAAAAACCACAGAAAGGTCTGGCCGTGATGGCCACATCCCCACAGGGTAACAGAAGGCAGAGTGCAGACAGCAGCCCCGCAGCAGGGCGGTGTGGCCAGCTCCCACCCAGCGCTCACGCGAAGCCCTCCTGACCTCTCGTCTGACCTCATCTTGGGTCTCAGTGACCCAATTCACCTCGGGCCTGGCGCTCTAGACACAGGTGTCTGCAGGCACCAAGCCAGGCCCTCCTGGGGGGAGACTTCACTCCTCAAAGGTCTTGTAGGGGGGGCAGCCACAGCCCTTTGTCCCTGAGGGCCATCGCGAGAGCCTTACACAGACCAGGAATCCTTCCAGGGTCCTCAGTGTCTCTCTGGGTCAAAATAGGACCCTGAATGTACGTGTAAGTCCTTTCTGAAAAACAAGGGATAGCCACAGCCCTTAGGAGAGACACCTTCCTTAACCCAACTGGGCTGAACTGCCGAGACAATACAACCAAAAGAGCAAAGAATTTCTTCTTGGAGGTAGACGACTGCAAAGTGTCTCACTCCGCACCTCCCAGGACCCGCAACGTGATCCCAGGCAGCAGCCGTCCGTCCCCTTTTCTCTCAAGGGGGCAAAATGCCACGGTCCTTTATTTCTTTTCTTTTTTTTAATAAGAAGGGTAAAAAAAAATGATAAATAGGGAAAGAAGGTGCCTCATGGGGAAGCTGCTTTTCTTCCTTCATCCAAAACAGAGCAGCACCTTTCTTCTTAAAACCCACGGAAGGAGAAACTTATCTTTTAAAACCCCAGGAAACTAGAAAAATCCCTGCTCCAAGAGAGCACTTGGCAAGTCATACTGCTGCCCCCACCACCGAAAAAAGGAATAGAAAGCATGAACCCTGTTCCTGTATAGATCTGATCAACTGAACCCCCAAATCACGAGGACACCATTGCAGCCACAAGCGAGGCCTGGGGAACCCCCCGCCGAGAACCGAACCAGAGGAGAGAGAGGGGTGCAAGCAAATGCTTTGAACTCCGGGGAGGTGGAACTGCTTTGGGAGAAGGTATCGCACTCTACCCGGCCAGAACAGTACTTCGGGTCCTGAAATAAGACGGATTAAACAAGAGATTGTGAGCTGGGGGGACTCAGACACATCAGATGTCCCCACGTGAGAACACACAGGGGCTCTGGTGGAGGGCAGAGTGCGGCGGACACGGACAAGCCAACACGCGTGCCCGACCCCTGGCTCGGAGGGTCCGCGAAGGCTGCATTAAGAACTTGCAGGTGCAACAAAAATAAATAAATGGGATCTGATCAAATTAAAAAGCTTTTGCATAGTCAAGGAAACTATCATTAGAGTGAATAGACAGCCTACAGAATGGGAGAAAATACTTGCTCTCTACGCATCCGATAAAGGGCCGATAACAAGATTCTATCTAGAACTTAAAAAAATCAACAAGAAAAAATCAAACGACCCCATCAACAAATGGGCAAAGGACATGAACAGAAACTTTTCAAAAGAAGACAGAATAATGGCCAGCAAACATATAAAGAAAATGCTCAACATGTCTAATCATTAGGGAAATGCAAATCAAAACCACAATGAGACATCACCTAACCCCAGTGAGATTGGCCTTTGTCAAAAAAATCCCAAAGCAACAAATGCTGGCGAGGATGTGGAGAGACAGGAACACTCTTACACTGCTGGTGGGACTGCAAATTAGTGCAACCTCTGTGGAAAAGAATCTGGAGATACCTCAAAGAGCTAAAAATAGAAATACCATTCGATCCAGCAATAGCACTATTAGGCATCTACCCAAAAGAGCACAAAACATTCTATGATAAAGACATCTGCACCCGAATGTTTATGGCAGCACAATTCACTATTGCAAGGATGTGGAAACCCAAGTGCCCGTCAATTCATGAGTGGATTATTAAAATTTGGTATATGTATACAATGGAATATTACTCAATCATAAGAAATGACAGTGATCTAGCACCTCTTATATTTTCCTGGATTGAACTTGAGCCCATTATCCAAAGTGAGGTATCACAAGATCAGAAGAACAGGCTCCACTTGTACTCGCCATCGAATTGGTACTAACTGATGAACACCAGGTGCTCACATGGCAGTAATATTCTCCAGGGATTAGAGGGGTGGGGGGCGGCTAAACTCACAACTAAAGGACACAGGGAAGATTGTAGAGGGGAAGGGCATGCCTCTAACCCTCGCTTGGGTGAGGCAAAGACATAAAATGTAACCAAAATGTTTGTACCCTCATAATACCCTGAAATAAAAACAAAACAAACAAAACAAAAAAACTTGCAGGCGAGAGCACGGCCTGGGCTCAAATTCCTACTTTGCGGGTGTGAGAGGCTCAGCCTACGTGTGTCGGGGAAGGCCCCGGGGCTCCCATCTGTAAACGGGGATGCAAGCACACTTTGGCCGACAGACAGTACAGGCTGCATGAGATGAGAGTGTGGAAGCGCTCGGCGTAGTGGCGGCCACCCGTGGCAGAACACCGCCGGACGGCAACAGGATCGCTCAGACTTGTCACTGGGATCGCTGCTATCGAAGAACTTTCTTCATGCAGGAACCGTCCTAAACACTGTCATGTGCCTTATCTCATTTGCTCTCCCCAGTGGTCTAGGATCGCACTGTCCGCTAGAAACGTTCTGTGGTGATAGAATGCTCTAGAACTGCAATGTCCAATAGGGCGGTCATGAGCCACATGCAGCTATTGAGCACTTTCGACGTGGCTAGTGTAACCGAGGAGCTGAATTTTAATGTCATTTTAAGTTAAACGGGCACGTGTGGGTAGCAGCTACTACGCTGGGCAGTTCAGATGTAGGAGGAAGACTTTGGACCATCCCCATTGTACAGAGAGGGAAATGGGGCAGCGGGGAGACCTCAGCACGCCGAGACACACTTGAGGGGTCTTCCCAGAGACAGGACCGCAGGGGTCAGGGAGGAAAGGAACACGGGCCCCCGCAGGCGCGTGCCAGTCCATACCGGTTTGGGTGGGAAGACGGCAGCATGAACTGGAATTCCACCACGCAGGTGCCGTCCGGGAGCTGCCGGTGCCGCAAGCTGTTGAGCTCGTAGGCGATGTAGCCTCTCCGCACGTAGACCTGTCGGAGGCAGAAGTATTAACAAGACAGGGCCGGGTGCGGTGGCTCACGCCTATAATCCTAGCACTCCGGGAGGCCGAGGTGGGCGGATCGTCCTGAGCTCAGGAGTTCGAGACCAGCCTGAGCAAGAGCGAGACCCCGTCTCTACCAAAAATAGAAAGAAAATTAATTGGACAGCTAAAAATATATAGAGAAAAAAAAATTAGCCGGGCATGGTGGCGCATGCCTGTGGTCCCAGCCAGTCGGGAGGCTGAGACAGTAGGATGGCTCGAGCCCAGGAGTTTGAGGTTGCTGTGAGCTAGGCTGACGCCACGGCACTCGCCCCAGGCAAGAGAGTGAGACTCTGTCTCAAAAAAAAAAAAAAAAAGAAGTATTAACAAGACAGACGTTCTCTCGGAGGCCACGCGGAGCATCCTCACCACGTGAGAAGTCTCAGGCAACCTTCCGATTGCGCGACCCGCAGGGTCTAAAAGACACAGCAGAGAGTGAAGACTCTGAGCTCAGAGGAGGAAGAGAGGAGAGAAAGCCACCACCAGCCGCAAAGAGCGTCATGTTAACACGCAGGATGTCATCTCGTATCTTCTTAAAAGGATTCTAAAAGAGTAGGTCAAAAACTCTGATTTCCTGAGACTAACAAAACACAACCTGGCTCTAATCTGGGGTTTGCTGCTGGCCACGCCCTTCTCGTCCCATCACACGGGGCAGTCACCTTAAGTTGTCACCTAAGCTCCTTCAGGCTCTTGCAGTCCTAAGTAGAAAAGTCTTTCAAAGGAAGTGAATGAATGTGACTATTTTTTTTTTTTAATAGAGATGGGGTCTCACCATGTTGCTCAGGCTGGTCTCAAATTCCTGGCCTCAAGTGATTATCCTGCCTTGGCCTCCCAGAGTGCTAGGATTACAGTTTGGAGGAGGTGTCTTGGACTTAGCTATGGGGGTTAGTTATGTGACCATGCCCTGCTGGAATGACTCAGAGACAGCAGCGGTTACCAGCACGGACTCTGGAATAAGACAGACAGAGCACATGAAACCTGGTTCAGCCACTTCCTAGCTGTGTGACCTTGTGCAAGTCACTCCGCCTCTCTGAGCCTCTTTGAGCCTCAGTTCTTCCCTGTGTAAGACGGGGATAGGCGTAGTGCCCGCCTAGTAGAGAGAATGATAAGATCACCATCGAAAGGCATGTGGCCCGGGGTTGGGCGTGGGGTGGGTGGCGGCGAATGCTAGAACTGGCGTGGTCAGGGCTGTCGTTCTGCGCCTCTCCTGCTTACCTCCAAGGACGCCATGCACACGACTTTGTTAGCGTGATAGAAGAACGAAGGCAGGACGTCAAAGATGGTCGTTTCTGAAAGTATTAATTTCTGCAGGAGATGAAAAGGGAAACCAAGAAAAGTATTAATAACTGTGAGCAGCTTTTAACCGCCAGCTGGATGGGTGGGCGCCGTGGAAACGGGGAGAAGTCCTTCTTGCTGCTACCACTGAGAGCGGCCGGTGCCCCGCAGTGCACGGGAAGCCTCCCACGTCTGATCATGAAGATCTAACGGTGAAGAACACTGGGGTGACTGTCCCCACGGCAGGGCTCCCAGTTCCAGACACTGATGGGGATACCTGGGAGCTCGTGAATGAGCCAGAGTCTGGGGTTCGGGGGGTGCCTGGGAAGATGATGCCAGGCCCCGGCCACAGAAGGGCTTCTAAACACGCTGCACCACTGCTGAATTCTTTCAACGGGACCTACCAGGTGGGCCCTCGCTGCCTGCCGCACGGCCCACCCTGCAGCACAGGGCTCCCCACCCACACCTCCCGGCGCCTCCCCTGCTGCCGCCTTCGGCAGTTCTGCCGTGCCGGGCTGAACCGTCTGGCGTCAGGGCCATCTGTGTCTGGCCCTGCACCAGACTGTGAGCCCCTCAAGGGCAAAGGGAGCAGATTCCACTGAGGCCCCTCCTGGGCTGTGGTGTGTGCTCTGCGGAAGGTGGAAGGAGGGAGACGGCCTCACCTTGAGGTTCTCTGGGCAGAACTGGTGGCCGTACATGTCAATGGCGGACAGGAAGATGGACTCCACCTGGTTGTGGCGCAGCTCATAGGAGGGGAGGTGGGAGGCAATCAGGACCTGCAGGGGGACAGGACGGAGAGCCGGGGTGAGCCGACCTCCCGGGGGAGAGGGCTTGAGAGCCAGACGTGGGACAGCGCACCCAGGGACTGCGCCTTAGACCCTACCTGTCTGGCCCGGAGGGCCACTTTGCAATGCTCGCTCTTGCTCAGCTGAGTGAGCTCGTTGAGGATGGAGGTCAGCTCGTCTGACAGGGAAGGGTCTGGGCCACAGAGCTCATCCTTTGGGGGACGAAAACAGAATGCAGATGGCTTTTCTCCAGGCGAGAGAAACATGCCAGCACCCGCCTCGGCCAGGGAGCGCGGCTGCCCAGCCAGCCAGACAGCTGCCCAGCCTAACACTTAAAAAAGCTGGCCACTACCTTCTATATAGGAAAACCCCAAAAACCATTTTTTTTCTTGTTACCTTGTGTGAAACTATCTCATCTCATATACTGTAGTTCACAGTATCACGTTTTGTTTTGTTTTGTTTTGTTACTAACAAAGTCCTATGACCACTGAATTGGTATTCAGAAACTAGGTACCCTTCAAAGACTCAAAAAAATCTTCATTTCAAAGTAATCATTCAATTTGAAAGTCTTTGATGAGAGCCTCCTAAGTACCAAATATCATCGGGTGCAAAGAACTTGCTATTTTCTAACAAATGCAACCCAAAAAGCCAGAACAATAATAAATCTCATGGATAACCCCCAAACTGTAACTGATTCAACATTTTTAGCCTCCTTCACCAAGAAGCTTCAAGCAAGTGTCCCAATTCTCTGAGCTGAGGGCCATCCATCTTCCCCAGGTTGTCCTCTGGTGCATGTGATTTTTAGTAAGTTCATGTCCAGAGGAAAGTCACCATGTGCACAAAGAATAGTGACCAGCAGAATAATCCACAGCCCTGACCCCAGGCCTCTGGCGAGCTGATTGCACTAGATTACAGGTGCATTTTGGTTTGCAAACACTCAAACTCCAAAAAGCTCCATTCAAAGGAGGTATTTTGAAAAGCAATGAGATTTCCCCACAGAGGAGATATCTCCTTGGGTGTAAGTTCCCAGTCCTGGCTGCACACTCTTAATACGGTCACTAGGAGAGCCCTCCCTTCAAAATTAACTTTGAAAAACTTCAAACCTGCAGGAGAACTGAAGATCAGTACGTTGAAAACCCCAATACTACTCATCTAGATCCACTCGCCGTTAAACTCTACCCAGATTGCCACATTTGATTTTTCCCTAATAAGCATACACGCGTGCACACACACACAAACTTTCTTCTTTGAAAGGCACCGTGATTCTTTCCACTATTTTAGCATGTATCTCCTTGAGAAAAAAAGATATTCTCCTACTCATAATAACTACAGAATCACCAAACCCCAAAGAAATTGAACATTAAACCAGTAATATAATCTAACATACAGTTCACATTTAAGTTTCCCACTGGGGAAGCTTTCAAAAAGCACTAATGTCTAGATCCCAGCTCCAGAAACTCTGATTTAATTGTCTGGGCATCTGTATCTTTTAAGAGCCCCCCAGCCCCACCTTCTAGGTAATTCTCATGTGCAGCCACCATTAAAAGCTACTGCATGAGACTTTTAAGTGATTCTTTACAAAAATATCAATATTTATGAATACATCTTGGTTAGGGTATTCATTATCCTGTAAATCCATGGCCCAAGTTCGGCCCACTGATTGTTTTTTGTAAATAAAGTTTTATTGGAACCCAGCCATGCTCATTCATTTACATATTGTCTGTAGCTGCTTTCAGGCTCTAAGAGCAGAGCTCTTGCAACAGGTGCTAGAGAGCCACAAGCCTAAAATATTTACTATCCGGGGCCCTTTACAGAAAAAAATTTGCCAGCCCCTTTTTGCCATAAGGCAAGGCTAAGTCTCCCCTACTTTCCTGATCCTACATTTTCCAAGCCAGTCATCAGGCACGTATTAAGGAGAAAAACCTTTAGTTGTAAAAGACTGCTCATTATTATCCAGTAGAAGGAGAACTAAGAGCAAAGAAATTCCATACCTTCTTCAAGAAGGCAAAATGAAAGACCCACCACAAGACTTGGAATCCAAAGTCCCCTAATAGCTCATGACTCTGAAGCCAGGCTGTGGGTTCAAGTCCCAGCTCTGCACTTATGAGCTGAGTGTTCTTGAGTGAGTGGCCTCACCTCTCTGTGCTCTGCCCTAGGGAGGTGAGAGCAGTACGCATCTTCCAGGGTTGCTATGGGAACTCAACGAGCTGATATTTATTTGTAAAGTACTTTAAGAGTGCCTGGCACAAAGTGGGTGCTTTGTAAGAGTGCGGCATGGTCTCCCCAGGAGCCAGCAAATCCCACCCGCTGCCTGATTTTTGTTAACAAAGTTTTATTGGAGTACAGCCATGCCAGTTCAATTACACCGTACAAAGGCAGTGTTGCGCGGTCAGGACAGAGACCGTACCCACCTGCAAAGCCTAAATTATTTACCTTCTGGCCCTTTTATGAAAAAGTCTGTGGAGTCCTGCCCCAACCCCGGCTTGGATAAAGGGAACCCTTCCTGCTTACGATCAGCATGATCACCAGCTGGTTCTTCTTGGCCACCTGTGCGTGGGAGAAGATGCAGTCCAGCACCCGGGACATGTCTGGCTTGAACCTCTCCCTGAGGTTTATCACACACTTGTCGTAGTGGGCTACGGGGGAGACAAAAGACCACACAGGGGTAAGGCTCAGGCTTCTCCCCAATCCCCCTTCCTGGTGGCTTGTCACTGGTGCCACCACCGGTGGCAGTGGCGGCATCTCTTGCCTTGTTGGAAATGGTGCTCGACGTGCAAATATCTTCGCAGGAGATCCAACACCACTGTTTTCATGTAGCCACGGGTCCCGCTGCGGTATCTGGGTAGGAAGGAAAGGCTGACTGTAATGCTCATATTCCCTTCCTCCTGCGCCTGAGTATCTTCAGCCAGCACTTTTATGATTATATTAAATAAAAAAGAGAAAACAGTAATGAAGTATCTGGGGAGGCTGAGGCAGGAGGATCACTTGAGCCCAGGAGTTTGAGTCCAGCCTGGACAGCATAGTGAGACCCCATCACTATAAAAAATATTTTTAAAAAATTAATTAAAACAAATACATTTAAAAAAATAATACTTTTTTTTAAAGCATCTGGAGGCTGTGTCCTCTAATCCTTAGTCCTGCGAGGGACTTTTGCTCTAACTCCACAGGCCAAAGACAGTAGTGACTTGCCCCACGTCCCACATCCCACTGGAGGCCAACCTGGAGTAGAACCCAAGCCTGAGCCTTGGGAGGGCACCTGCCCTGCTCCAGGGAGAGGAGAAAAAATTTAAGAGTTGAGATGCTGAACAAGGGCAGCCAATTTCAGCAGGCTTCAACCATTAAAAGCAAAAATTTCAATTAACCACCCAATGTGTAAAGACAGTTTTAAAAACACAAACTGAAAAGTCATTTACCAAAAGATCCCCATGTCATTTCACTTCCCTTTTGAAACAAAATTTTAACCTGATGTTACCCCAAAACATTTCCTTTTCTGAAATATTTCTGAACACAGGGAATCCAGTTTCTTAGGAGATGCAATACTGAGTTTTAGGGAAGTAGAAACCAACTTAACCCCAGCATCACAAATGCCAACAAAAGACAGCAAGAACCCAAAACACTCACTGATCCAACTGTGATCTTAAAACATGCACACACACACACACACACACACACTCGCAACACAGGACAGAGTTTGGATATTATGCACAGCACAGAAAATCTGCTACGAAATTCGATTAATTTATTATTTGTTCATTTCTCCAAGGTGTTTCTCTGAAGCTTAAAAGATGGATTTAAAGTTAGCAGTCGATGTGTTTTAGGGGAAAGACTCCCCTCCTTTCGCTTTGTGAGAAACCACACTAAAATCCCACTCTTGGCTGCAATCCCATATTGTCAGCATGAGGCCCCACAAGCTGGGGACTTCCTTGGAAAGAGCAGTGGTCTTCCACAGTGTCACATTCTTTGTATCTGTGCTAGTTTCTGGCACGTGGAAGACACGCGCTGAATTGCTTGGTTCAAATCTGAGAATGCTTCGAGTCTGTCTTCATAAGCAGAGCTTTCTTGCTAGGTAGATTTTTCATGAAAAAATGGCAAAAATTCTTTTTAGCATCAGAATAGTCCTGCAGTAGACTACTCTGCTCAGTAACCACTCGAGATAAAATACAAATTATTCATCAACTTTCCTTTGCAATGGTCCCAGGAATCACAATAACAATTCGCACAGTCTTTCATCACACAAAAAACCATTTCAGCCCATTGTCTCATAATCCAAGCTACCACCTATAAAGTATTTGCTATAGGTCAGCACTTTGTAAAAATTAATCCATGTATAATTCCAAATGACTTATCTCGTAAAGTGTTTTTATTCCTATTTTACCAAGTGGCAAACCTTGCCCAGGTTTCCGCTGTTAGGAATGGCACTGCCAGGACTGTAACACACTTTCTCTTGGTTTGAGCCTGCCCTTGAGAGAGCCCCAGAGCACGTCCCTGGTGCAATACATGTGACAACTCAGTGTGACGAGTGCCCCCCATGAAGGGCCCAGCATTCACCTCTGGACCAACTGCACGATGCTCTGGGTGTTCATGAAGAAGACCTCTCGGTCAGCCTTCCGCTGCAGGGTGGCCGCGTGACAGTCCAGGATGGTGGCTATCTGCACGGGCAAACAAGACAGGTCTGACCGCTGACAATCACGTGATCGAGAGGCCCCACCATGGGCTCCCAGGGAGGTCCCATCCAAGACTCGTTCAAAGACTAAAAATTCGAACCCCAAAGCCCTCTGGCCACCCCAAAACAGTCCTGTTCACCCTCCTCAACGTATTGCTTGAGGAATTCAGGGCTGAGAAGGACAACTACCACATAAAGAGGTGTGTACATTCACATCACACCCCTCCACCGGTGTGGATGGGACGGAGAAAGAAGACAGTGGAATTGTACAGCCCTGGCCAAAATGAGGGTCCTTGTTTTGGGGCAAGGTCCTGTCTTTATAATTAGATTCATGTGCCTGGTATATTGCTTTTGGCATCAAAAATATTTTTAAAGAAAAAAAGTCCTGCGTCAGTGACAAATTCCCAAAAGTTCCAAACATGGACCTTCTCCATGAGGGTCCTCTAGAGTTTTGTTTTTTGTCATTTTTTTAGTCGAGATATAACTTGCATACCATAATATTCCACTACCCCCTCTCAGTGGTTGGTAGTATATTCGCAAAGTTGGGCAACTATCACCACTAATTGTAAAGCATTTTCATCGCCCTAAAAAGAAACCTTGTCCCTATTAGTGGTCACTCTCCACGTCCCCTCCCCACTCCAGTGCCTGGCAACGCTAAGTGATTTTTTTCCCTCCATGAATTTGCCTGTTCTGGACATTTCACATAAATGGAATCACAGGATGGGTGATTTATGTCTGGCTTCTCTCCCTTTAGCACAATAGCTTTGTCCACATGGTAGCACAAATCAGTAGCACGAATTCATTTCTTTTTATGGCTGGACAATATTCCAACCTCTAACCCTGCTGGCCTCTGGGGAAGACGTGAACTTCCCAAATCACTGACGAGTGGGTGGGGGATTGAGGACGGTGAGAAGCCCTTCCAACCAGAGGCCAGGAAGGAAACCCAGCAGAGGGGCTCTTCTGGGTGCAAATCACCTTTAAAATACTCCACGACAGCAGCAGCAACAACAAAACAAATAACACACGAGGCCAATGTGGAATTCGTAGAGAGATTTTATACCACCTTGGAATGGTTTCCATTTTTAGAAAGTATTATTTATATCTAGAGCCCCCAGACTATCACCTTACAAAACCCAGAGCAAATCGAAGTTGCAAACCAGTACGAAAAACTTGCAATTTCTCCCAAAGACGTCAGCCAGTTCCTCCTTTGGAAAACGCTCACTCTCTTTGCAACCAACTGCTTCCTCCTATTCTGAATCTGCATTTTATGGAGTGAGGCCTGGTGACTGCTGACATTCGGCCAAACAACTGTTGCTTTAGAGAAAACGATGGGATTCTGCAAACAGGGCTGGGAAGAAAACCCAGGCCCCCAGCGTGCGGGGTGTAAGTGGGTCTCAGGAAGCCCACCTTGATCAGAGGCCAGACATTGAGACTAACCGGGAGTTGGCCCGGCGCGAGCATCCCCGTGGGCAGGGGGCACGTACCTGCTGGCTGGGGAACTGGCACAGCACCGAGGTGATGTTGCTGGCGTACTGGGCCATCACGCGGTGGACCGCCTTCTCCACGGGGGCGGGGATGCGGCCCGACACGCTGGTCATGATGTCCTGCAGCTCCAGCAGGGGCAGCGATGGGTGCCGGAGGGTTGTCATCAGCTTCTGCACCCACTCCTTCAGCTGCAGCGGGGACCACAGTGTCGGCCCTCAGCCCTGCAGGGGCACGTGGGCACCGCCCCCCACCACGGGGTGCCCAACTCGACTAGACTTGACCCACCCGGGCCCCCCTGCACTCAAGAGGCTGGAGATCTAGACCCAGCAGTCTCTGGAGCAGTCCAGAGTGGAACGGCCCCC
>RJWJ010032944.1:0-19315 GCA_004363605.1 Indri indri
ATAAAGTAAATACTAATAAAATATTTTGGTTTTTTTATACTCTTTGAAATCAATATGTACATTACATCATAGCACACCTCCACTCAATTAAAAACTTAGTTCCTCATTTGTATTAGCCACATTTCAAAGGCTCAATAGCCACACGTGACCACCGGATACTGTATTAAACGGTGCAATTACAGAATATCTGAAGTATATTTAATCACTTTCCACATTTGGAAAATTCAGAATGATTATTTGTCCTTTAGTTTTTTTGTACCTGTCTCATATTTAACAATTTCTCAATGACTATTAGAAGTTTTAGCAAGTTACTTTGAAATTCTGAAAAGTAATTTATGATAGTCAGCATATTTGAGTTCATTTGAATAACTAGATGGTTCCTATGAACACTTCACCTATCCTGACTTTAATCAACTTTTTCTAATACCTAGACCACTTCCTTTAGTATGAAGAGGACCAATAATGGGGTTATCACTGGGGGTTCTGAAGATAGATAATCATAGAATTGAATGTGGTTCTGCCACTGTCTGGCTGGATAAACCCACATGCATTATTACACCTCTCTAAGCTTCAGCTTCTTCATGTATAAATAGCAACACAAAGAGGATCTACCTTATCTAATTAATATGAGAAATAAATAAGATCACGAATGTTAAGTGCTTAGCACAGTGCCTGGCACAGAGTAATTGCTCACAAAATATTAGTTATATAACTCAGATGATTGGCAGGGAATATAATTAAAGTGGAAGAGCATTTTTACTTTCCCTTTGCCATCCATTGGCACTAAACCATCAACTCCTACTAGCTAACCCATTAATTCCTTATTCTTTCTGCTCTTATGTAACTAGAAAGACCTTCAATCTCTATTGACTGCAAATTCATTTAGTCTATGGCCCCCTATATTCTCATTCCTATGGTGGGTCCTGATCCACTCCAATTCTCATTACCTCCCTTCCTCCCTCAAAGACATACCTATTCCTTTTTTTGTCATTTGAATCTTACCTCGGCAGGGTGTGCAGCCGTTATATCTTCCAAACTCATGGCTAGGGCCTTGGCCAGATCTTCATTCAGATCCCAAGAACCGTTTGCATTTTGTAGCGCTATCAGCTGTATAAGAAGATTCTCTCTAACAGCTTTGGGGGGAAAAAGAGAGAGGATGGGAAATTACAGAACTACTGGCCCCTTAGCATACGTCAGAGAGGCTACCAATTTCAGAGGCGGGCTATAGCAAGAGTGCTACAGAGAGGAAGTCAAAGACAGCATCCAGAAGAGCTTCAAACCCAACTTGTGAAAGAATGATCAGTGCACAGGGGCATAAAGAGGGTGGCAGCAGAGTTCTGCAGGTGGAAGGCCCAGCCCGCAGGCAAGCTGTGTGAGCTGAGATGGCAGTGGGGTTTGGCCAACTGGGGGTCACCTCAAACTCCATTGCGTAGGCTTCAAGGTCCTATATTAATGAAGCTAGCTGGACTGACCCTCGTAAATATAGGGACTGAACAAATCTCACCTTCTGCCTGATGCTTTTCAAACAGATTACCTCCTAGGTAGAGAAAGACAAAAGACAGGAGAGCATTGAAGTGGAGTTCTTCAGTCCCTATAGATCAAAGAAGTGAACTGAGGCCCATCTCACCTGTATGGTGAGTTTCCAAGTTGTTCCTATTGGTGGGAGAATGAGTCTTTTCCATCTTACCGCAGCGAGCCACACGTTTCATCTTTTGGCTGCAACTCTGAGCTTGGGCCATTGCTACTCCTATATGTGTGACAGACAAACACTGGTGAGAAAAATTCCCTGTAAAGGTGCTCACCTCGACGGTTCAGGCTCCTGCGATTCATTGATGTATAGTTGTTGCAATCATAGTCCACGTATGTCATGCTTGCACAATAAGCAACACTCCTGCGACCCAATGCAGAGTGAAAATGATTGCTGAAGGGAAAAACTGAAAAATACCAATACGAACATTAGGACTGAGGCTCTCTGCAGTGGACAAAGGATGCGGACAATTTGAGACATACCCTCCTATCCACACTGGCTTCATTCACCACCCTTATTGTGCCATTCTTCTCTCATAAGCCCAGCTCCTGCACCCACCCTCACCCTCTGAATTCTCTTTCTACTCTGTCCTCTGGAACCCCTGACACAGGCTAAATAAACAATCTTTCCTGCATCTTTAGTTTCAGGACAAGAGGATTCTTCCTGTTCAGTCTTAATTTAAAACCAATTCATCTTCCCCGAAAAACTGTTCTCCCTCTCTCCCTCTCAAATGGTTGTTGCTCAATGTATCACACTCCAAGTGCCCAGCTCCTAATGCTGCATCCAGACCATTACTCTTCCACCCTCACCTGGGCTACCTTCCACATGTCCTCACTACTGTCCCCTTCCAACCTCTTTGTCTCTTTCCATCATCCACTAAAGTATCTGAAAGCTAGACTGTAGACTTCCACTCCCTTGCGAAGCCTGCCATCACCTTGAGAAATTTCAGCACCCCTGTACATAGCCCATCCAACACCCTAATGCAAAGCTTCGTGAATTCCTCAAATACGATGACTTTCACTCCATTCTACTTCAGCCACTTCCTCCCAAGCTGTGATGACCTGGTTATCATGCAGAATGTTTCTACTTGGAAAAAATGAATTTGAAAAAAATCCTACTTTTAAAATATAGTACCTGATTTTTCCAGCTTCCTAACTTGAGGATTCCTATTTTTTCCTGATCCTTGACCTTATCTTTACCACTAAGTCGTTGATTCCTCTTCTTTTCTTCTATGTCTCAACCTACTTCCATCTATACTCTCTGCTCTAGTAGGCCTAAATCTCAGGCCCAAGACTGTACCACTCTCTTATCAATACTATCAATTCTATGTCCCTAATTTCTGTTCATCACAACTATCTGGCAAAACCCCATTGTTGAAATTAAGCCACGCTCTCACCCTGCCATTTTTATACAGAAGCTGCTGAATACTGCTGAAATGCATCACAGAAACCACGATTCTCTTTAGCAGTTTGGTAAAGTATCCAAACGAAAGTGGACCCTCTTTGACAAAAGTTTCTGTTTCTCCCTGGGCCTTCCACTCTTCAATTGTCCCCAGTGGCTCTTTCGAACCTTCTCCTTTTCTTCAAATTCTCTATTCCACCACTTTCAGTCTATTATTGCCCATTAGCTAATCTTGCTATCTACTTCAATAAAACTATAGAAAAGTCATCAGAAAGAAACTCCAAGGACTTGCTCTTCAGGCTATGAACTACAAATCTAATCCTATCACATTTCTTCACCTTCCTAACAATACTGGGAGAATGGACTGGTCCTACTGAAGTGAATCCTTCAAGTGCTGTTCTGGATCTCATCCCCTCCCACCTCCTCAAACACCCTTCTCGCTCAGATACATCCCCCCAGCCCCCAATATTTTTAACCCTCTCTATTGGCACCTTCCTATTAATACTGCACCATTCTCGAATCTCTCCCATTCTAATATTTTAAAGAGATATAACATACAAGAATCTACCTGAACACTACAACACCTTCTATAGATATCACCCTCTATTCCCTCCACTTTGTAGCCTAACATTTGTAAAAAGTTTCCATGCAAGTTGCCTCATTTCCCACCTCTCATTTACTCTTTGGCATCTTATAATGCTCTCTCCTGACCACACTGATGAAATTGCTTTTAGTAAGATCAGCAAGGACTTCTTTGACATTACCTGATAGTCCCATTCCAGTTTTTATTTTGGCTTCTCTGTAACATCTGATACTTTGATAACTCCCTTTGTTATAACATAGTTCCCTGTAGTTTGAATATGCACTCCTTTTCTTCCCACCTCGTTGGTTCCTTTTTACTCTTTTTGTGGACCCCTCTGCTATCCACCCCTTACATACTGGGTGTTCTTCAGAGTTTCAGTCTCAATCCCCTTTTTGTCTCACTTTATACCTGCCCCCTAGATAATCTCATTCATTCTCATGACTTTAGTTATTACCTAGATGTTAACTATTGCCAAATGTATATCTTCACCTCTGACAGGACTTTGAACTCCAAATCTGTCTATACCCATTCCTACTTGACATCTTTTTGTGGATAATTCGTAGACATCTCAAGTCCAAAGTGCTCTAAAAATAATTCAACATTTTACCCCCTAAACTTACTCCTGGTTTTTCCTCCCAACTTCAATAAATGATACTGTAATCTACACAGTTAGCCAGCCAGAAGTCTAGGCATCACCCTCAATGACTTACCACCTCCACATTCAATCAATCCCTAAATTGACCCTCTTACAATCTGCAATACCTGTTTTCTTCTTTTTTATAGTCACTGCTAACACTTCAGTTTAAACCACTTCTTCCTCCTGGTTCAATACAATACATTGCTGTTCAGTCTTCCTAGAAACCTTGCTTCTCAAACCATTCTCACATGGATCTAGGTATGATAATTATAACCCAGTTACCACATCAACCCCCTGCTGTAACTCATTCAATCTCCCTCAAAATATGGTTTAAACTGTTTCATACAGTTAACCATAAAAATAGAGTTAATAACAGTATATAACTTACAGGATTGCCGTGATGTTTAATTAACTTAATATATAGAAAGTATTTAGAAAAAGACCCAGTAAGCCCATGCAAATTTTAACTATCATCATTATCACCATCATCATTCACCAGTCTCTTGGTCCTTCCTCATCATTCACCTAGGAATTTGAGACCTGGCCTCTGGGGCTTCTTGCAAAGTCTTATGATTATCCTCAGTAAGTTCCATATCAAATGAATGATCATTCCTACAGTCTAACTCAACATCCCTAGACCTCTCTTTTCTTCTACCTTTCCTCATTCTCCACTTGATCCTGTATGCTCCAGCTAAAGCATAACACATACATCACTTGTATCAGTGCTTATTCTTTCTTATCTGTGCATCTTTTCAGATGCTGATCTTGATACCCAGAATGTCTTTGTTCCCTACTCCTTGAAGCATAATCTATCCAACCCTTCAGGTCTCAGTTTAGATGTCACCTATTTGGGAAAGATTTCTTTGATTACCACACCACCACTACTGGGGCGGAAACCTCCCCTACCTGCTCTCATACTCCTTGGCTTCCCCATGTTGCAGTCCTCCTTATACCTTCTTGAAAATCTGTTTATCTCTTTGCTGCCCTCCCTTTCTGCCCACCCCCTACCCCAGTCTATAAGCTTCTTGGGGACAGGAACTGCATTTTTTAATCACTGTATATCTAATAATAAATACTGTAATTTATAATAGCTATTAAAATTGTTAAATGTTTAAAGAAATAAATGTTGCATGAATGATACAGGATTCAACTTGAAGCCTGCCTCTAGAAGTAATATGATACATTTCCCTATAGCTGTGGGGTTCTGTCAAGGGAATTTCTTTACCTGACCCAAATCCTCAAGTCCTCAATCTCTTTAACCAAGACAGCTTGCTTTATGACTGACATACTCCTGGCACTTGGTACCCATTCCCTAACCCTACCAGGTTATTCATCAGCCAATTGTGTAGTCATTGACCATCTAATTATCAAGAGGATTAATCAGGATGTGAACAAGATAGCTGACTAGAGGTACCTAACAGTCACCCCCCACCAAAATAAAAGGACAAAAATAACAAATACACAACAACATTTGACTAGAAAGTCTAAAGAGGAGTGCTGGAGTATAAACAGCAAGGGAGGGGCAAAAACCCTGTCAGACACAAACACTCAGGATGGCTGCACAGAGAAGGGAAGAAAACACCCTGCTTCCGCCACCCCCTAGTCTCTCCAGTGAGGATCAGCTGGGAACCAGGAGGTATTCCGTATGCAGGGAAAAGGTAAGCAGGAGGCCCCCGCACTTCCTGTTACCTCTACAGATTCCTACAGTCCTCACAAGCCCTAAGCCCTGTTTAGGGAGCTTACTAGAGTTCAAATGGCTGCATTACTCCACAGAAGGACCTGTGTTGTGCTGCCCATAACTCATGTTGCTACATCACAGTACCATATTGAAACCAGAGACACCTGAAGAGTGCATCCTGCTCCAGGGACCAGTAGACACTGTGTCTTTCTACCCCTGAGGCTCTGCTGTGATGGCACCACCCTCACACATGGTGCTGTTGCGTCTTCAACCGAGCTGCTGCATCTCCCTACTCCCTGAAAACAAGCTGCCTAGGAAGCAGCAAAACACCTAAACAGACCAATAAAGAAAAGAGAATATGTCCAAACTCATTTTACAAGGCCAGTATTACCCTAACACCAAAACCATTCAAGGACACAACAAAAAAAGACAACTACAGGCCAATATCCCTGATAAACATAGATGCTAAATCCTCAACAAAATACTAGCAAACCAAAATCAAAAGCACATTAAAATTATCGTTCACCATGATCAAGTGGAATTCATCTCAGGGATAGAAGATTGTCTTGACGTACACAAATCAATAAGTGCGAATGACATGAACAGAATGAAGGACAAAAACCACATGACCATTTGAATAGATGCATAAAAAGTACTTGACAAAATTTAATATCCCTTCATGATAAAACTCTCAACAAATTATATAGAGATGACATGTATCTCAATATAATAAAGACCATCTATGATAATCCTGCAGCAAATATGCTGAACAGCGAAACGTCGAAAGCTTTTCCTCTAAGTTCAGAAACAAGACAAGGGTGCCTACTTATATTCAACATAGTACTGGAAATCTTAGCCAGAGCAATTAGGCAAGAAAAAGAAATATAAGACATCCCAATTGGAAAGGAGGAAGTTAAATTGTCCCTGTTTGCAGATGACATGATTTATATATAGAAAACCCAAAAGACTCCACCAAAAAACTATTAAATGTAATGAATGAATTCAGTAAAGTTGCAGGATCCAAAATTGGCATACCAAAATCCGTAGTGTTTCTGTATACCAACAGCAAACAATCTAAAAAATAAATCAAGAAAGTAACCCATTCATAATGGCTGAAAAATAATTAAAATACTTAGGAAGAAATGTAACCAAGAAGGTGAAAAATCTCTGTACTAAAAACTATAAAATACTGATGAAAGAAATTGAAGAAGACAAAAGTAAATGGAAAGAGATCCTGTGTTCATGGATTGGAAGAATAAATATTGTTAAAATGGCCATACTATCAAATGTGATCTACAGATTCAATGTAATCCCTATCAAAATACCAATGACATTCTTCACAGAAATTAAAATATCCTATAATTTGTATAGAACCATAAAACACCCAAATTGCCAAAGCAACCTTGAGAAACAAAACAAAACAAAATAACAAAAACAAAACAAGAAACAAACAACCAAACAAAAAAAAAGCTAAAAGCATCACACTACCTGACTTCAAAATATTCTACAAAGCTGTAGTAACCAGAACAGCATGGTACTGGCATAAACACACACACACACACAGAACACTAGAGCAGAATGGAAAGCCCAGGAATAAATCTACACACTTACAGCCAACTAATTTTTCAGAAAGTTGCTGAGAACACACAATGGGTAAAGGGCAGTCTCTACAATAAATGGTGTTGAGAAAACTATATATACACATGCAGAAGAATAAAATTAGACCCTTATTCCACATCATATACAAAAGCTAACTCAAAATGGATAAAAGATTTAAATGTAAGATCTGAAACTAGGAAACTACTAGAGGAAAACATAAGGGAAAAGCTCCATGACATTGGTGTGGGCAATAAATTTTTGGATATGGCCTCAAAAGCACAGGCAACAAAAGCAAAAATAGGCAAATAGGTTACATCAAACTAGAAAGCCTCTGCATAGGAAAGAAAACAACAGAGTGAAGGGACAACCTACAGAATGGGAGAAAATATTTGCAGGACAAGAGTACAAAAAGGAGTTAATATATACAAAATACACATGGGACTTAAACAACTCAATAGTAAGAAAAAAAATAACCTTATTTAAAAAATGGACAAGAGACTTGAACAGACATTTCTCAAAAAAGGACATACAAATGGCCAACAGGTATATGGTAAAAACCTCAACATTATCATCAGGAAAATGCAAATCAAACCCACAATGAGCTATCATTTCATACCTGTTAGATTCAAAAAGACAAAAGATAACAAGTGTTGGTGAGGATATAGAGAAAACAGAACACTTGTACACTGTGTGTGGGAATGTAAATTAGTACAGTCATTATGGAAAACATCATGAAGGTTCCTCAAAATATTAAAAATAGAACAATCACATGATCAAGCAATCCCACTAATGGATATATATCCAAGACCTGAAATCAGTATGTCGAAGAGATATCTACACTGCCATATATTGCCTATTTATAATAGCCAAGACCTGGAATCAACCTAGGTATCCATCACTAAATAAATGGATATCAAGAATGTGGAATATATACACAATGGACCACTATTCAGCCATTAAACACAATGAAATCCTGTCATTTGAGACCATATGGATGAACCTGGAGAATACTATGTTAAATGAAATAAGCTAGGCACAGAAAGACAAACACTGCATGATCTCATTTATTCATGGAATCTGAAAAAGCTGATCTCATGGAAGGACAGTAGAATGGTGGTTACCAGAGGCTTGGTAATTAGGGAGTGGGGGAATGGGAATATTTTGGGCCAAGGATATACAATTACAGGTAGATGGAAGGACAAAATATCCAGAATAGCCAAATATAGACAGATAGAATAGGAAAATACAGAGAGACATAAAGCAGGAAAATGACCACCCAGGATGGAGGGAGGGGGATGGGGTGCAGGAGAGGATAGGTGGTGGTCAGGAAGAGAAGTTGAAAATGATTGTTAACGGTAATGGACTTTCTCTCTGAGGTGATGAAAATGCTCTAAAATTGTACCGATTATGGTGATGGTTGCACAACATGCTAAAATCCACTGGATTGCATACTTTAAATGGGTGAATTATATGATATGTGAATTATATCCCAATGCTGCTGCTTTGAAAAAAAAAAAAAAGAAGATAAATCCACTTCAGATTTTGAGAGTTTGATTACTCAATGTTTATGTGCACTTTCTGTTTTAATGTTTGGGTTTTTCTCTTGGATTATTTAAAATCCACTTGCCAATGGGATACATTGTAGTTCCCTAGGACAGAGAAGTTTAACACTAGCCAGAAATCCTATATGTGGAAGCACAAGAAAAACAAGGCAAGTTAAGAATGTTTCACCACTTTTTCCTTTAAATAATGTGCTCAGATATTCAGGACCCTTTATTCCGCATGAGTTTGGATGAGATAAAACTCACCACCTCCTCGGAGTCTTCCCAACAGAAATGTCCTTGGGATGTCCATATAAGTCAGGGGTCCCTGAACTGGCTTGTTGAGCTCCTTGTTGATAGCAATGAAAGCTGTGAAGGAGCTTATGACTCCAGACTCAAGGCTGATGTTCAACACTTCGCTTTTGTAACTTGCTGGAGTCTCCATGAGGCCCATGTCCTTGGTCTGGATAAAGGACTTGGCAGCAAGGCGGTGAATGGTGAGGCTGAAAGGAAAAAAAAAATGTCCTGAACCTAAGGGAAAACCACCCACATGCCAGTTGCTCTGAGCTCTTAAAAGTTAGGAATAGCAGAGGGAAGAAAAAGTCAGATAAGGGGAGCGATAAGACTTAGGTGGTTTAGAAATAAAAAGTGACTATAGGGAAACAATTGATCCCAAATCCAACCTCCAAGGATGACAGAAGGGGGTGGGGGGGGGAACAGAAAGAGAGAGAGAAAGAGAGGAACAGAGAGAAGAGAGGAAGGGAGGAAGGGTGGGATGGAAGAAAATAGCAAAGGAAAACAGGATTCTCACTTGGCATCGGGCTTGGGTTGTAGAGAAAATGTCACCTTATCCTCAAAACTCTTGCCCTGGAATGCATACTTGAGGCATACTTTTCCTGTTGTCTCTGCTGGCTACAAATTAGAGAAGAGTAGAAGTGATGGAAGGAGGAGATGACCAAGAAAAGGATTAGAACAGGGGCAGTTCCCCAACACAATACACTAAAATATCTGACTAAGAAATCAGGTAGCCCAGGAAACCAGAGCCCCAAATGATGAGGAAGAGCATAGCCTGGCTCTGCCTACAAGTGCAATCTCTTCATGACATCCAAATCCACCCACCAGCTTTAAAGAAATTATCAGCACAGTATGGTATCTATTCCAACTAGAGGAAGTAAAAAGAATGGGAACTCACTGGCATCACCCCAGTCAATTGGGTATAGACAATTAGCCTCTGACCCTTAAAGATGACAGTTGGTTCTGGGGAAAGCATTTTAGCAGATAGACCAGGAGGCAAATCCCAGCTCACAGAGACGTCCTCTACCATGGGCTGCAGAGAATGTTTCAGGGTCCTAAGAGCCTAATGGAAGAAAGGGAACAGAACAAGCAGAAACAAATAATACTGACAATGAGAGCTACTATTAACTGAGTACGTATTACGTACAAGGTGGTATGGTGCATACCATACGGCATGCCTTCTTCTTAATACTATACTAGGAGATGGGCATTATTTTTCTTGCCTTACTTATAAAGCTGAAAGATTTAATAACATCAATGTGAATGAAGAAAATGTTTGAGAAACAAGGCCCCTGGAGAAAGGGATTAGAGGAGAGACAGCATCAAGTGGAAAACAGGAGCTTAGAAATGTAACGAGATGTCTTCTCCTCATGCAGACTGATCAAATGGAATCACCAATTTACCATTTCTTCTGATCTCTTAGACATATCACAATTGTTCCTTCTCTTCTTTTTACCCCTGCATGGGGGATGGACATAGTACCAAAAGAGGTCCTAAAACACAGACCTAGAACCACAATCATGACAGTCGAAGCTCTTAGTTTCTCTGTCTCTGGTCTTCAATACACAGGCCCCAATCCCTTTCAGCATCTCATTTCTGGACTTTCAGCTACACATGGACCAGATGCCATTTCTGCAGATAGTACAGGGGCCCCCTTTTACATGAGGCCAAAAGTACCTCCACTAAGTATATAGCGCAAGGCCTCGGGGATACAAAAAAAGGCATCCTGGAGGCAAGCTGCTGCCCCTTGGCCTTGTGCAGTGTGCCCCACCCTGTTCCACATATTGTCTGGAGTGTTACCTCTGGACACACAGCCCTTCTCTCACCTTGGACTGCATTCTGTCCTTGCCTGTGATAAATTCTGAAGTGCCCCTTGAGGCCAGGGCAATGCCTTTTATGAGGCTGGTGGAGGCACCTTCTCCAATACCAAATGAGAAACATCTGCAATTGTAAACGCATAAAGGTTAGAGACAGGAACTAAAGAGTGAAGTTATAAAATTAACATGTAATAGTCCAAAATGCATCAAGAGATAATCTTCTTTCTTGATAAAAATATAATAGCTACCATTTATTGAGCATATTCTACATTTTAGGAGCTATAAAAATGCCTTAAATAATATGATTTAATCATCACACGACTCCTAATAGGCAGGCTTCTACTTCAATTTGTAGATAAGAAACTGAGGCCCAGAGAATTTAAGAAATCTGTCCAAGATCACACACCTGCTAAATGATAGAGATGGCACTGGAGCACTGGCCTGTGTGACTACAAGGTCCCCCAGGAAAATGAACGAAACGAGACAAACTATCACCAATGCCCACCTATCATTGTTCTCGTGACATATCTGCCCTGCAAGGCCATCCTTAGAGTGGGGACGTGTGCCTCCTCTTCCTCTAACTGGAGAGTTCTCACCCTGCCTTAGTCCAAGTGTACCAAATAGCTTCTTAACCATAATTTAGTCTCCTAACTAGAAGTATCTATAAAGAGAGACTACACTGGTAATACTAAAACAAGAATTTTTAGAAGGCATGACAGAGATAGCTTTCATTTTAAATTAATACACTAAAACTTTAGTTTATGTATCAGTCTCTTTTGAGATGGGTTAGTGTGAGTCATCATTTCCAAGTCTAGTGTTGTCATCATTAGGATTACACTTATAAGGCTAAGGACCAGACTACAGTGATGTTATAATACTCCTTAAATAATACAGTTTGTCAACATAATGATACCACCACCTTTAAATTTCTGTCTAACATGATCTTTGAACTGTACCCTGCTATAAAGTACTTTTATGTACCTTTTATAATTTTTGTATAAAACCAAAAATAAACAATACTTCTTGGTGGCTAACTATATGCCTAGAACTCTCTAAAGTGTTACATGTGTGTGATAATAAAAATAAAAATAATAATTATAATAATAGCTACATTTCCTATAGCCCTTATTTTCTGTCAAGCACAGTTCCTAATACTTCATGTAGGTATGCTCTGTTAAAACTCACAGTAACTCTATAAGGTAAGTACTATTAGTATTCCCATTTTCAAGTGAGGAAACGAAGGCTTAGAGAGCTTAGTTGATTTGTCCAAACAGCTAACAAGCAGAACTATAACTTAAATATATTGCTCCAGACTTAAAATATAACACCCTAGGAAAGTTCTACTCACAGCAATATCAAAATGAGTTGTTTGAAGCCAACAGAGAACTAGAAAAGCTGAACACAATATTTTTAATAATTTGTTTTTAAGCATCAAAGGGATACCAAGATAAACAAATCTACGAGCTGAGACCCGGGAGAGGAGGGAAGCCAAGAGAAATGATCCTGGCATCTGGTGTCCCTTTACCCTTTGAAGCAAGTGCCAAGTACAAAATGGACTGCTGAAAAGCTAGGCAGTTTCACACAGGTGGAAGGAAAAAAAATAGCAATTTGGCCTTCCAGAAAGGAGATGTCCTTGTAAATACATCAGGTTTTTGAACAGAACCCTGTACTACACACTAATGCTAAAACTACTGAGTAATCATTTGCTGAGAACAAGGTGGCTACAAAATTTTAAAGTTGGACACTGCATTTAACTAAGTGGTCAAACTTTTTACTTAACATCACCAGGAGGGACGTTACTTTTGAAATATTTCTGCCAAAATGTTCAAGATTAACCTAAATGTGAATTTAAACAGTCATACAAACACAAATGGAGATTCTACAAAAATACTGGCTGGTACTCTTTCAAAATGTGAGTGTCATGACAGAGAATGAAAAGCTGAGGGACTATTCCAAAGTAAAGAAGACTAAAGAGACATACTGACTGAATGAAATACTTGTTCTTGGATTTGTCCCCAGACCAAACATAAAAACAGACAAAAAACTACAAAGGATATAGAAAACTATAAAAGATATAAAGAAAAAGTGGCAAATATAGCCTACATTAAGATAATGGTATTATGTGAACTTTAAATGGCCTGAATTGAGTATTCTTATGGTGATTTAGCAGAGTGTCCTTATTCTTAGTAGATGAGTACATAAGTATTTATATAAAAGCATTACAGTGTCTGTGGCTTTCTCTCAAATGTTTCAGACAAAAAAATAACAGCTGAAGCAAACGTGATAAAGGTTGACAACTCATAGGCCTGGGTAAAGGGTTCATGAGTATCCATTGTCCTATTCTTGCAATTCTTCTAAAGGTTTAAATTTTCTAAATAAAATATTAGAGATAAACATTTCGAGAAATCAAGAAAGACCAAAATAAATGCAAAGATATGTAAATAGACTGGAATCCTCAATATCGTAAATACCAAATCTTCCCAAAATTGATCTAATAAAATCAATGCAATTCTACCCAATTTCCCAATAGGTTTCCTTTTGTGGTAAACACTGACAAGCTAATTCTAAAATACAAACACTAAGAGCCCAGTAAAACTAAGACAATCTTGAAAATGAACTAAGTTGAGGACTTACTCTATTGGAAATCAAGATTTATCATAAAGCTATATTGATTTATATGATTTAGTACTGGCACATGTCTGGATAAAAAGACCAATGCAATGGAACAGAAGACCAAGAAAAAACCCACATACATGTAGGTGCTCATTTGTGATAAAGACAGCACTGCACATCAGTGAGGAAAGGACAAATTTTTCCATAAATGGTATACAGCCAATTTGATATCAATAGGTGACAAAAAAATAAAAAAAATGAAACCTGACCCCTACATCACACAATACACCAAAATATATTCCAGGTGCATTCTAGATCTAAATGTAAACAAAAAAATAAAACTTCTAGAAAACAACAAAATAAAAAGTCTTCACTGCCTCGGGTAGGGAAAGACTTTTGAACAAGATACAAAAAACACTAACCGTAAGGAAAAGACTAAAAAAAAAAAATTGAACTACATTAAAATTAAGAGCAGCTATTATTCAAATACATTTTGAGGGTTAAAAAAATAAGCTATAGACTAAGAAAATAAATTTTTAGACTACATAGTCAAGAAAGAGCTTGTATCCAGACCACAGAATCAACTGTGGATCAAAGTAATATATATAAATAATTAATAAATAAAAATAGGAAAAAGACTTGAAAGCATATCACCAAAGAGAACACCCAAATGGCCAACAGATACGAAACAGTGCTCAACTTCAATCATCATCAGAAAAACATAAATTAAAACCATACTAAGATACCACTATACACACATAGAATTGGCTATAATTTAAAGACAAATAATACTAAATTTTGGATAGAAAATGAAGCAATTAGAATCCTCCTACAATGCTGGGGTGAATTAAATTAGTACAATAGCTTACAGAACTGTTTGTCATTCCCCAGAAATTCCACAATTCTGTTTACTCAAAGAAATGTATATGTATGTAAATATGTATACACATACACATGTGTGTATGCAAAAATACATGTACAAGAACACAAGAATGTTCATAGCAGTATAGCCAAACCAAAGTCCATCGGTGTTAGCATCAATAGACATGCTATGGTATAGTCATTCTACGGAACACCACACACCAATAACAACTAACTATGGCTACATAAAAAATATGCATGACTCTCTCACCATAATTCTAGAGAAAGGAAAGAAACAATATATGCAGAAACAAAAACATATTGGGTAAGTCACTTATTTTCTTTCTTTTTTTTTTTTTTTTTTGAGACAGCGTCTCACTCTCTTGCCTGGGGCGAGTGCCATGGCATCAGCCTAGCTCACAGCAACCTCAAACTCCTGGGCTCAAGCAATCCTACTGTCTCAGCCTCCTGAGTAGCTGGGACTACAGGCATGTGCCACCATGCCTGGCTAATTTTTTCTATATATATATTTTAGCTGTCCAATTAATTTCTTTGTATTTTTGGTAGAGACGGGGTCTCGCTCTTGCTCAGGCTGGTCTCGAACTCCTGAGCTCAGAACGATCCACCCGCCTCGGCCTCCCAGAGTGCTAGGATTACAGGCGTGAGCCACCGCGCCCGGCCTAACTCACTTATTTTCATTCAAAAACAACACCAACAGCCATGGTGTTACAGGAAAGGAGGGCTCTATATGCGTAGTGACTGTAACAGGGCATGATGTAAAAGGCTGGATGTGGAGAGGTCTTCGTTACATTCGAGTGTTGGATCTGCATGGTGAGTACACAGGTGCGTTCACTGTGGCAATTCACCTAGCTGTATACAGATGATCTGTGTGGTATCCTACGTATTACTTTACAAATGTTTATAGTAAGAAAAAATATTAACATCTTCCTATTGAATTCTTGTTCCATTGTGGTTTGGAAAGAATAAGGGATGATGATTTTCCTGTGTTGATGTTATTTGGAAAATTACTTTTAATTTTTGTAGACAGTAATAAATTGGCAGCTGATAAAACTAAAATTCTGGATCCATTCTGTCCTCTGCAAGGAATATCAACACTGGTATCATGTAACACTAGATGACATGTGGCACTACTTGGATCCAGTCTCCCAGAAATCATGTTGTCTTCCTACCTGTGTTTCTGCCTGTTGATTTCAACTTCTTTAATTACAGTGAATGTGTCACTAACTTCCCCATCTGTGAAGACAAAAAGCTGTACAAAGAAAGAAAACACTCATCAAGCTTCTATTAAGTTCATTTTAAGATACCAGAATTTGGCTTTGAAAAACTCAACTATTTCAATGCAGAGGCGCTGATGCCTCTTCAAACACTCATGAAATCCCGAATGTTCCACTGTCACTAGCACCACATTCTCACATGGTCTGATCAGAACCCTGGGAATTTTCAGCATCTCCTCCTACTAGTTTCATTTAAGCTTTTGTGGCACTCCTTAAAAGAACTTCCATTGCCTATCATTCCACGGAATTAAGGAAGAAGAAAAATGCCTCTTGTCTTTTTCTTTTCCTCTTTACTATATAAGACTCTGAATTACCAACCATATTTCAACAATCTGATTCTTGAACTGAGATTTCACTCTCTCTGTCCCTTCGGTTAGCTCTGTTCCAATTCTTACCTGTAGGGGGTGGCCTGGGATGGAGGGTGCCCTGTAAATGTTCTGGAGTGGTGCCAAGATTTCAGTGCCCCCTAGGTCTGCCCGAATACGCTTCACTCTCCCCAGTGCCTCCTCCATTGTTTGCTGACTGTACTTCACACTTTCCCTGAGAAAAACAAAGACATCCAGTCACAGGATGGCTACTGGACATTGTCTAGTGTTGAGTCCCTGAACTGGATACCCCCATCGAAAGACAATCTTACCTGAAATTCCCAATGCCAAATTCTGTAGCAGTTCTTTTAACAACCTAGTCCCTTTCTTTAAAATATCATTTTGGACTCTCTATGGCCTTTCCAGAGACTTACCGAAAGAATGCCTCATAGGTAGAGCCAAATCCATAGACGTTGAAATAACAGCCTACAGGTAAACTCTTCAGCAGCAAAATCAGTGTTTCCTGAAGGTAAGAGAGTATGAGGGGACAAAGTGAGAGAGGATCCTCTCACACACACAGACCCTGCCATTCTAACTCTTGAGGGTGTGGGCCATCACCTCCACTTTGTGCCTCCTTACATTCCAAGGCCAGCCTCAGGGTGGCCATGCTGGCTGTAGCTCAGTTGAAAACAGACCTACAGCTCAGAATGGACCGTAATTTAACCCATCAGAGTCATCCTCCCTTGAGCATGTGACCCAGAAAAAGAAAGATACTAGTTTTACCTTGGCTGCCTCTATACGAGGCTGAGATTTACTCTGGCTACTCAAGAGGCTCTCCATACTTCCTGAACGGTCTATGAGGAAGATAAACTCTCCACAGGTATTTGGTGGCTGGGCTTCTGGGATATTTGGATAGAAACTCACCATTGAAGCTGGATCTCCCAACAAACACCCTATACAGAAAGGATACAAAAACTGTAAGACGAAAAAGAACTTAAGAATCCTAATGTCTCCAAGAATCAATGGTAGTAAATTCAATAGAGAGCTGAGAAAACTCAAATGTATAACACTGTGTTTGATCCTCAAATCATATCTGTTTGCAAAGGGTATAATGTGAGTTATAAACATATAAAGGAGACAAAATCAGAAAAGACAAGAAAGAGAAGAAAGTGGGTAGAGGTTAGCAGGCACAAGCAATAATTAAAATATTGTCTCTGAATGTAAGTTTTAGGGCAGGAAGGCAAATAAGTGAAACACATTAGGTTAACATGTTTCAGCATTTGCGAAAAGAATCAGACAAGTTTCTCTGCAGAGGCAAACCTCTTAACATCAAATCAATGGAGGAGAATTCATCACATGGGATCCTTGTTTAAATCTTTAATTACAGCTGTGAAAAAGTGATTCTTACATGGACAATTTTTAGAATGACAATTTACAAGAGTTGAGAGTATAATAAGTGTTATATACACCAAGGTGAGTCTGCCTGCTTTGGATATGAAGCTTGCAGACTTCATACCCATGATGGTCCCCAGAAGAAAGAGAAGCACTGGGATCTGGGTTGGATTCTAATGGCATCATCCAAACAACAGGGTGGCGGTGACTACTGGAGTCCAGCCGATGTGGCTAAGTTGTCAAAGTCAGAGCTGTGACCTTATTTTAGGAGCAAGTGAAAGCTGGTGCAGGAATTGAAGTGATGTGGTTGAGATAGGAATGAAATGAAAATGGCTGGGTGATATCACCTCTAGCTTTACAGTTCAGAGAATATAAAATTAAATTCCATTATCTTATGTTTACAAAGTGATTTGAGGATTATAGGGTTTATTCTCAGTAACCCTGAGATTCAGTATGACCACAGGACATGGCTCAGTTTAATCTGTTAGCCGTGGGGTACTCCAATAACCAAATGGTTTCTAAGTTAAATGAGTGTGACCCACCAAATGTCTAACAGAACACTAGTTCAAAAATAACATTTACCTAATCCAGATGTCTGGAAATTTTACAGAAGAGTAGAATTTTTTTGATGGGCAAGGTAGATTCCTTTTCATTTGGAGAGATAGCTGGTTATAATAGAGCTGGCGCTATACTCAGAAGTTTGGAAGGTTACCACGAGTGTGATGAGTTAATGTATCCAAACTGTTTAGAATAATACCAGAAAAATAGGAAGCACAATACGGGATTATCTACTGTAATTTTGGCCTGGCTCAACCTATTTGTACTACCACGAGTCTTGACTTCCTTTGTTTTTAAGGAGGCATTTCAAACCTTAGCTCCTCCGCTTGCTAGCCCCAGTGTCCTCATCTGAGAATCATGGTAGTAATACCTGCCTCAAGATTATTGTGAGGTTAAGTGATACAATATACTTAAGGAGCTCAGTCTAGCGTTCAACTTAGATTAAGCTCTTAGTCACAATTTTATAAAAATTATTTCTAAATTTTATTTTTATACAATTATTTTATTAAATCATGAATTTAATTTTAAAAAGAAATCATGTTCTTAATATACTAAGTATGTCTATTCTAAGTTTGTAAAAAATAAGGTATTATGTTTTTGTCATATAGTGCCATGTTTCATTTGGCAGAACTCTACATGGTTTTACTGAGCCAAGCTGCCATGCAAGGTTGTCAGTTGCTTCCTTGTGTGGATGAGAACAGCAATTCATCTTGACCAAATATATGTCCTGGGAAGCAAGACTTGAGTGGCCCTGATGGAAGGAATTCACCAGATGATACAGGCTGTCTCTGAAGTCCCCCTATGGCCTATAGAGCTGGTCATGGGGAACAGGTGAGGAAATCTGCAGAGGGGCCATGGAAACTTCTTAGAGGGAAAGGGACTGAGATCTCTATCTTACCTTTTGAGATCCAACATGATGAAACTTTCTCTGCTGTAAATAATCCTTTAAAATAATGCTGACTAAAGATAAGTTTACTGTTATGGTAATACTTTGTGGGCATCCAAGGAGACACAAACAAGCAAGGAAAAAATAGGTAACTAATGTAAAAAGTTATCTCTTTTCAATAAATGGTGCTGGGAAACTGGATAACTACATGCAGAAGATTGAAATTGGATCCTCACCTCTCACCTCTTATAAAAATCGATTCACGATAGATAACAGACTTAAACCTAAGACACGGAACCTTAAGAATCCTACAAGAAATGTTGGGAA
>RJWJ010032945.1:0-18214 GCA_004363605.1 Indri indri
TGTCCCAAAATTATAAGTATGAAGTTTATTTGTTTTTGTCAGATGCATACTAGGCCTAGTCAATGTATTTGATTATTTCTTAGGTCTCTTTTAAGTCTCTTGATTTAGAACACTGCCAACTTGTTATTTTAATGCTATTGATTTTTTAAGAAACAAGGTCGTTTGTTTTATAAAATATCTCACACTCCAGATTTGGCTGATGACTTTTCATCGCATCATTTAACATGTTCTTCTTTCTCCCTATTTCCACTAATTAGAAGTTAGATGTAAAATTTCAATTCAGGCTCAACATTTCTTTTTCTTTTTACATTGTTAGGGGGGCTGGCCAGCAAAACTTTCTAAGAGGTGCTATGTAATTCATATAGCACTACAACAGGAGGCACGTAATTTATTTTTCCTTTTAGTAATGCTAAGATTGGTTAGTAAGTTCATGTGGTAAACTTCCTTATCAGTCGTTCACCAAATGGTATCTCCAGCCATTGATAATTGCTATGGTCCGAATGTTTGTGCCCCCCTAAAATTCATGTGTTGCAACCTAATCAGCAGTGTGATGGTATTTAGATTTGAGGCCTTTGGGAGGTGATTAGATCATAAGGCTGGCGCTTCCCCTATGTACAGGATTAGTGCCCTTAAAAGGAGGCCCTAGAGAGCTAGCTGCCTTGTCTCCTCCCAACCTGTGAAGACACAGCAAGCAGTTGCCTTCTATGAACCAGGAAACAGCCTCTTACCAGATGCTGAATATGAGAGCTCCTTGGTCTGTTGGACTTCCCAGCCTCCAGAACTATGAGAAATAAATTTCTTTTGTTTATAAGCTACCCCATTTGTGGTATTTTGTTGCAGCAACCCAAATGGACTAAGATAATAGCCATCGCCTGCATCAGTTTTTGTTTTTTTAATTGAAGAATTACAAAATTGTGTTTTTCCAACTTTATGATTTCTTCTGCATAAGTGAAACTCTTCGAGCGAGAACTTTTCTCATTCACTTAGCTGACTTGATTACCCGGGAAATGGATCTCAAACTGGAAAGATACATATTTGATTTTTTCCTTTTACTTATTGGTTTCCAATATTATGAGTTGTTAGCCTACCAACCTCTAGTAGTGGCAAATGAGAGGTTTTCCTCCTTTGCCTTCTTTTTATCAACATCTTTGTCTTCGTGGTTTATATCCTTTACAAATTTATAATATTTCCATATTCAATATGCTTTAATCAGATGTGGTCTTTTGTGGGGGAAAGAGGTTTTAAAATGCTTTTCTTTGGCCAGTGGGAGCCTCTTTAAGTTGGCTTCTATGTCCTTTTGGCACAAACTCATTAGGATTTGATGGCTTTATTGCTTTATGGCATAATATATACAGGTTTATTTTGTATATTTCCTTTCCCAGAGCTAGAATCAGTCATTTCTCTAAAGAACAATGAGCTCTTTTAGTGGGCAATATCTTTCCGAAACCACATTTTCTACAAAAGGGCATTATGCATGCTCCTGCTTCTGGGTTATCATTGCTTTTAGGCCTTTTTATCAGAGTTAAGAAATACATAATTTTAAAGGAGAAAATATGACTTTCACTGAATCTTGGAATTCAAATTTAGTATTGCTTAACCTCTGATTTTATAATTGTACCTTTTTTCTCTCATTCTAAATATCTCCTAACAATGTTAACATCATTCTGTGCTTTATTCAACAGTAAACATATAATACTTTCAAATTAATAATAATTTTTTCTTTTACTAACAATAAAACTACTAAAAGAAGTTTAAGATTCTTTTGCAGTTTTTAGTCCTTAAATTGCATATGGCTGAAGATTTACAGTCACACAACTGTGTTCTAAATTCAGGTAGAATAAATCTCTTATTTGTAGAATAAGTTTTTCACCAACTTAATACATAGAGTAATATTCATTTGTTTCCGTTTATTTTCAATTTTTAAAATTATCAAAAAATGATTTTTCTTTATTATTTAATTTTCTGATTATGTAAAACGTTTACATTTCTAAACTCAAAATTTAATGAGGTGCATTCAAAGTACTTTTCAATCAACTCTACATTTCCCTCAATTGTTTCTTTTCACGAACATGTATATTTTGCTACATATATACATATATATGTGCGCGTGTGCATGTATTCCTTGTATCCTCTTTTTATACAAAAGCTAGCATTCTATACATGCCTTCTGTACCTTGATTGCTTCACTTAATAGTATATTCTAAAGATGACTATATTTTAATGTATAAAGGCCTTTCTAATGCCTCAATACCTTTATTTCTTTTTATAACTGCATAGCATTCCATTGCATGATTGTACCATAATTATTCAACCTGTTGCCTATTGGTAAACTTGATTTGTTTTGAGTCTTTGCTATTACAAGTAATGTCACAGTCTTGAATAATGAATGATCTTGTGCATATGTACATTTTGTGTTTGCCAATTTATGTTTGTGATAGATTTCTGAAAGTGAGATTGCTAAGTCAAAGGTGAAATTTTACTAACTGCAGTCAAATTCTCCTCTCTAAGAGTTGTATCACTGTGCATCCTCACTAGCGAAGTATTGAGATTGCCTGTGTTCCCAGAGTCACACTCCTGGAATGTGAGTTGCTGTGCAACTGATTGTGCAGAGCAGGACCTTGGTATGGTTTTAGTTTGCATTTCCCTTATTATGAGAAAGGTTGAGCAGCACTTTTCATATTCATCATGTGTCAAAGGTCGTTGTCATTCTTTTTTGAGGACTGTATTTTCGCCCATTTTTTTTCAAGTTGTTCTTTTTCTTCTTATATTTAGGAGCTTGTATATATCAGGGCTGTCAGCCCTGTTCTGTGATAAAAGTTACAACAATTTTTCCCCAGTGTGTCATTTGTCTTGGGTTTTGCCATGCAGAAGCATGTTTTTGTTTTAAAATGATCAAATTTATCAACATTATTGCTTCTAAAGTTTGAATGATTGTTAAGATGTTTCTGCTATATCTAAGTCAAAAAAGGAATTCACTCATGCTTTCTTCTAGTACTTGTACAGCTCCATTTTTATGTCGCTAATGTTTTTGGAATTTTTCTTTGTTTATGGTGTGTGATCTGGATAGAATTTCATCTTTTCCAAATGGCTAATCAGTTGTTCCAATAGCTTTGTATTAGTGAGGATTCCCCAGAGAAACAGAACCAATAGGATACATATATAGAAAGAGAAAGAGAGCGAGAGAACACAAGAGAATTATTTCGGGAATTGGCTCACATGATTATGAAGGCTGAGAAGTCCCATTACATGCTGTCTACAAACAGGATAACCAGGAAAACCAGCAGTGTAATTTGGTCTGAGCTGGAAGGCCTGAGAAACAGGGGAGCAGGTGGCGTAACTCAGTCCTGGGGCCCAAGGCCAGAGAACCTACAGTTCTGACGACCAAGGGCAGAAGAAGATGGATGTCCCAGCTCCTGAAGAGAGAGAAAATTTGCCTTTCCCGCACCTTTTTCTTCTATTTGAGCCCTCAGCAGATTGGATAATACCTGCCCATATTGGTAAGGGTGGATTTTCTTTACTCAGTCTACTGATTCCAATGGTAATCTCTTCCAGAAACACCCTCACAGACACGCCTGGAAATAATGTTTTACTAGCTATCTGGTTATCTGTTAATCCATTCAAGTTGATATCTAAAATCAACCGTCATGACTTTTTATTTAAAAGTTGGTCTTTTCATCTATGAATTTTACAGAATTACCATATCCATGGTCTATTTTTGAATGTCTTTATTCTATTTCATTAGTTTGTGTATTCATTCATCAGTATTATATTCTTTAATAATAGAGGCTTTATATTATGTTCTAACATATGATGAAACTAGTTCTCATTCTTTTTTAACATTTTTCTGGTAATTATTATTTTTTTACTCTTCCATTTGAACCTTAGAGTCAATTTGCATAGCTCAACAAAGGTAAAACTTGTTAGTATGGTTACCAGAACTACATTAAGTATGTAAATTAGAAATAATAATATCTTTATGATATTAAATCTTCTTAAATAGGCCTTGGGTATATCTTTTCATCCACTCAAGTCAACTTTTACATTTTTCAGGAATGTTTTAAAATTTTCATCATAAAGAGATTACAAATTTTTTCTTTCTTATGATTATATTTGGTTCTTTCATTTCATTATATCTTCTAACTAGTTATTACTTATATGTACAAAGCCTACTTAGATAGATAGAGATATATTAATTTTGTATTCAACTTTATTAAAATATATTTTTGTAGTAGTGATCTTTAATAACTTTGACAGTCTACTTTTGTTAGTGATGCTTCTGATACAATATTAAATAGTAGCAATGGTACAGTTAATTTTGTCTTGTTTCTGAGAAGCAAGAATATGTTGGGTGTTTTATGCACTACCATTAAATAAAATGCACATGTTATATTGTTTATTCTTATGTTATTGATTTTGTTTTAATCAGAAATAGGAATTTATCTTTGTCAAATACATTTTCAGAATCTAAAGAGATGACTATGTAATTTTTCTTCTTAGATGTATCAACATACAATTTAGATTAATTGGACCCTTGATATTAAGCCACTCTTGCCTTGCTGAAATAAATCTCACTGAATCCAAATGTAATGTATATTTAATTCTGTGTGTTTTATGGTTTTATAATTTATAATTTTACATTAATATTTAAAAGCAAGATTATTCATTCTTTTGTGCCATTTTATCTGATTTGATATTAATATTATATTTGCATTGTAAAAGAATTTGTGAAGTTATTTTTCTATGCACTAGGATATCCTAACAGCACTGGGGCTATCTAGATTTTTACAGGTTTGGTAGACTTTTCCTATGAAATCATCTAGGTCACTGTTCTTATGCAGGAAAACTATCAGACAACTTTTTCTGTTACCTGTATGGAAATTGGTCTGCTTGAATCTGCCATCTCAACTACAGTTTTGATAAGTTATATTGTGATATTTTCCTAGAAAGTTATTCACATCATTTAGGTTTACAAATTTATTTGTAAGAGATACATAGAGTAGCCATATGATGTTTTAAAATTCTTCTGTTTTGCCATTTATTCCACTTTGTCAACTTTTTATATTATGTATTTTTGCATCAGCACTTGCCTTTTGAACTAGACTAGAAAAGTGTCTTCTATTTTGTTAATTTCAGAAATAAGCTTGATATTTCATAGCAAAGGAAACAATCAATAGAGTGAAGAGACCCTATGGAATAGAAGAAAATATTTTTAAACCATACATCTGATAAAACATTTATATCCAAAATATATAAGAAACTCAAACAACTTAACCTCAAGAAAACAAATAACCCAATTAAAAAATGGACAAAGGAACTAAACAGACATTTCTCAAGAAAAGAGAAATGACCAACAGGTATATGAAAAAATGCTCAACATACTAATCCTCAGGGAAATACAAATTAAAACAAAAATAAGATACCATTTCATACCTGTGAGAATGACTATTATCCAAAAGATAAGAGATAAGTGTTGATGAGGATGTGGAGAAAAGAAAACATCTTGTACACCGTTAGTGGGAGTGTAAATTAGTACAGCTTATGGAAAAGAGTTACAAGATTACTTTAAAAATTAAAAATAGAACTACCATATGACCAAGCAATCCTACTGCTGGGTATATATCCAAAGGACATGAAATTAGCATGTTGAAGAGATATCTGCACTCCCATATTCATTGCAGCATTATTCACAATAACAAAGATATGAAATCAATCCAAGTGTCTATCAACAAATGAATGGATAAAGAAAATGTGGTATAATGCAATGGAAAACTATTCACTTTTAAAAAAAAAAAGTTCTGTAATTTGTGACAACATGGATGAACCTTGATGACATTATGCTAAGTAAAATTAGCCAGGTACAGAAAGACAAATATTGCATGATCTCATTTATGTTTAGAATGTAGAAAAGTGGAAGTCATAAAAGCACGGAGTAGAATTGTGGTTGTCAAGGGTTAAGGGATGGAGGGGAATGGGGAAATGTTGAGGAAAGGGCACAAAGTTTCAGTTATGATGAATAAGTTCTAGAGAACTACTGTACAGTGCGGTGATTATACATCATAATAATTTGGAAAGATCTTTGAGAAATCGTTAAAGGTACTACATGTTTTATTTTACTTTCCACTTGTTTATTGTCGATGTAGAGAAATACAATCAATTTTCATGTGCCGATCATGAATCATAGATCTTGTGACCCTATTAAACTGTGCTAGGGTGTTTGTATATTTGTTTGTTTGTTTGTTTTTAGATTCTTCAGAATTCTCTATATGACATGATGTCATTTGCTAACAGAGATAGGTTTGTTTCTTCCTTCCTGATTTGCATATTTTTTGTTCCTTTTCCATGTTCTATTACTGCAGTGGTTAAAAATTCCAGAAATATATTAAATAAAAGTGATGAAAATGGATATCCTTCCCTTGTTTTTGATCTTAGAGGAAAAGCATTCACTCTTCCACCATTAAATATGACATTAGCTATAGGTTATTTGCACATATTCTTTCTTAGGTTGAAATAGTTCTCCTCTATTCCTCGTGTACTCAGAGTTTCTTTTTTTTATCATGAATGGAAGTGGAATTTTGTTGAACACTTTTCTCTGTGACAGTTGATATGATTATATAATTTTTCTTCTTGAGCCAGTAGTCATGGTAAATTATGTTTATTCATTTTCAAATATTGAGCCAGCTTGCATGCATGGAATACATTCCACTTGCACTTGGTCATGATGTGTTATCTTTATACATGATATTTGATTACGTTTGCTAAAATTTTATTGAACTCTGATTTTGACCAAGATCTGAGAGTTTTAGATATGTGGAATCTATGACAAACAGGTTTCATTTTTTTCTGCCCTTACTTATGTGAAGGCAAATGTGATTTCAGGGGTGTTGGAAAGAGCTTCGCCATACACACTCTATGCTTTCTGATGACTAAAAAAGTTCAGGAAGGGACAAATTATTTTACTCTACAATCAGAAGTAAACATCTCGAAATGGAAAACACCTATGGAAAAAACAACACATTGGCAGGTTTTAATCTTGGGGAAAGTAGTGACACAGACATTTTCAACTGGCTACTGTGAACAGCAATGTGTAGAAATGTTAGACATTTACCACTCCTCCTCATAACCCATTGATTCCTGCATTTCCCATCTCCCACTCTTTATTAGCAGTCAACATGTCAAAGCCCCATTGCTAGAATAATCTCCAAGATATTTAAAATTACAGAAAAATTTTTTTAAAAAATATTTTAGCATAAATGTGTAACATGTAAATAAAATATATATTAATATAATAGATCTGAGTCATTCTGGTAGAAGAGGGTTAGCTGGTGAAGAGACCCAAGTCCAACTTATTTTTCCCTGCCAACGACTTAAAAACCACTCTCCTAATCTAAGTTCCCCTGAAAAATACATAGGACAGTTGCTTCAGGGGACAGGAAATACTCAAGTAAGCCACTTTCTTTCGTGTTAAAATTACATAGTTTTTAAAGTCTGGAGATGAAAAGCCAATCAAAGTCACAGCCAACTTTACTATCTCTTGTTACTTTTAGAACGAAAATGAAACGAAATGATGTGCAGGGCTGGAAAAGGGCAATGTCTACGCAGAAGTGACGTCCATCAAAGATGAACTCCAAATCTCAGTTTTGGCTTCACGTGGAAGTTTGCTCTGTGAGTCTAGGACTCTCCCTTTCCCTGCCTTTGCTGTTGTCCTTCTGTGCGAGTGGGAATCCAGTGACCTCCATGTCAACACTGTCCATTTTTAAATGGGAGATATTAAGGGCTGGAGGCATGTGTTAGTAATTGTCCCTACATGGGGCCAAAAACCAGAAGCCACTATGTAAAAATAGAAGTTGTGCTAAGGTGGTAAAGTTATAGGATTTTATTTCCCCATGAATTTTGACAGTATTCAAATTTAGAGTTTAAAGTTTAATAAATTCTACACCTTATAGCTCTGACAGGAGAAAAAAAAGATGTAACTGGGATTTTGGTTGGCCCAATTTACTCTCCTCCAGAGAGAAGGGAACACAAGAATGAAAGACCAGTTCTGGCAGAGTGGAAGGGATCCTATTTTGAGGCAGGCTGTTTATGTTCAATCTCTGGTCCTGGAATTACTAATAATGTAATTTCGAACAGATCACTTCGTATCTCTAGCCACGGTTTTCTCTTCTATACAACACAACTAATGTTTACTTCAAAAGGTACATTTTTAGGTGCTTCCAAGATGCATCTGTATCTATCACGTTAGAGAACAATTTCCTGTACATAACTAAACACCTATTTACACTTGATGGCATTAATTTCTAGGCATTACTGATGAAAACGTTTTATAAATTGGTTCCTGAATTTGGCCAAACACACCAGGAATTTTAAAAACACAGAGATTTAGACCTATCTCAGACTGAGTAAATCAGAATTTCCATGGGCAAGATCCCAGACTCAGCACAGTACATTTGAAAGCTCTCCTAGGTGAGTTTGGTGACTGGCCAGGACTGGAGACCAGTGATTTTCAGGCCGTAAAGTGCATACAAATCCACTAAGGATCTTGTTAAAATGAATATTCTAGTTCAGCAGACCTGGGTGGAGGCTGAGACGCCACAATTCTCGGGAGCTCCAGGGGATGCAGATGCGGTGGGTCCAAGCACCACTCCTTAGGTAGCAAGGGTTTAGATCTCATTTGATCTTCCTCTTTGAGGGGTCAGGTCACAGACCCTGTCAAGGATGTGTCTTCTTGGAAACGGGAAAGATGATTTCAGCTCAGAGACCCCTTAGTTTATATGTCAATTGGTCAAAAGAAACACACAAATTATTTCTGGCAGGACTTACATATAAATGGTTGAATTGGTAATTAAAATGTCAACTCCAAGAAGGCACTAAAAGAAAGAAGGCAGTTCATCAAATATCGTTCCTTGGTTTTATGAGATATTCTGGGTGGTAAAGGCAGGGGTCATGGTTTGGTAAATTTTAAAATTTTAAATAATAACCTGTTTAATAACACAGACAATATTTTATTTAGGAATTTTATATCTATGTGATTTTTATTTAAATATGTTAGCATCATTAGTCACTTCTTTTTCATGGGAAGACCCTTCATTCTCTAAAAGGTACTTGTTTTTATTTAATCTCTAACATATTATAGGTTTATTTATTTTTTTAAGCTTCAGAGAACAATTTTATTTCCCTACCCTGAACTCACTATCACTTTCATGTGCTCTCAAAACTTTATATTCACTAGAATAATTCTAAATTTTTATAAGATAATAATCAAGTTGCCACAAACCATGACCCCTGCCTTTACCTCCCAGAATATCTCATAAAAACAAAGAACGATATTTGATGAACTGCCTTCTTTCTTTTAGTGCCTTTTTGGAGTTGACATTTTAATTACGAATTCAACCATTTATATGTAAGTCCTGCCAGAAATAATTTGTGTGTTTCTTTTGACCAATTGACATATAAACTAAGGGGTCTCTGAGCTGAAATCATCTTTCCCGTTTCCAAGAAGACACATCCTTGACAGGGTCTGTGACCTGACCCCTCAAAGAGGAAGATCAAATGAGATCTAAACCCTTGCTACCTAAGGAGTGGTGCTTGGACCCACCGCATCTGCATCCCCTGGAGCTCCCGAGAATTGTGGCGTCTCAGCCTCCACCCAGGTCTGCTGAACTAGAATATTCATTTTAACAAGATCCTTAGTGGATTTGTATGCACTTTACGGCCTGAAAATCACTGGTCTCCAGTCCTGGCCAGTCACCAAACTCACCTAGGAGAGCTTTCAAATGTACTGTGCTGAGTCTGGGATCTTGCCCATGGAAATTCTGATTTACTCAGTCTGAGATAGGTCTAAATCTCTGTGTTTTTAAAATTCCTGGTGTGTTTGGCCAAATTCAGGAACCAATTTATAAAACGTTTTCATCAGTAATGCCTAGAAATTAATGCCATCAAGTGTAAATAGGTGTTTAGTTATGTACAGGAAATTGTTCTCTAACGTGATAGATACAGATGCATCTTGGAAGCACCTAAAAATGTACCTTTTGAAGTAAACATTAGTTGTGTTGTATAGAAGAGAAAACCGTGGCTAGAGATACGAAGTGATCTGTTCGAAATTACATTATTAGTAATTCCAGGACCAGAGATTGAACATAAACAGCCTGCCTCAAAATAGGATCCCTTCCACTCTGCCAGAACTGGTCTTTCATTCTTGTGTTCCCTTCTCTCTGGAGGAGAGTAAATTGGGCCAACCAAAATCCCAGTTACATCTTTTTTTTCTCCTGTCAGAGCTATAAGGTGTAGAATTTATTAAACTTTAAACTCTAAATTTGAATACTGTCAAAATTCATGGGGAAATAAAATCCTATAACTTTACCACCTTAGCACAACTTCTATTTTTACATAGTGGCTTCTGGTTTTTGGCCCCATGTAGGGACAATTACTAACACATGCCTCCAGCCCTTAATATCTCCCATTTAAAAATGGACAGTGTTGACATGGAGGTCACTGGATTCCCACTCGCACAGAAGGACAACAGCAAAGGCAGGGAAAGGGAGAGTCCTAGACTCACAGAGCAAACTTCCACGTGAAGCCAAAACTGAGATTTGGAGTTCATCTTTGATGGACGTCACTTCTGCGTAGACATTGCCCTTTTCCAGCCCTGCACATCATTTCGTTTCATTTTCGTTCTAAAAGTAACAAGAGATAGTAAAGTTGGCTGTGACTTTGATTGGCTTTTCATCTCCAGACTTTAAAAACTATGTAATTTTAACACGAAAGAAAGTGGCTTACTTGAGTATTTCCTGTCCCCTGAAGCAACTGTCCTATGTATTTTTCAGGGGAACTTAGATTAGGAGAGTGGTTTTTAAGTCGTTGGCAGGGAAAAATAAGTTGGACTTGGGTCTCTTCACCAGCTAACCCTCTTCTACCAGAATGACTCAGATCTATTATATTAATATATATTTTATTTACATGTTACACATTTATGCTAAAATATTTTTTAAAAAAATTTTTCTGTAATTTTAAATATCTTGGAGATTATTCTAGCAATGGGGCTTTGACATGTTGACTGCTAATAAAGAGTGGGAGATGGGAAATGCAGGAATCAATGGGTTATGAGGAGGAGTGGTAAATGTCTAACATTTCTACACATTGCTGTTCACAGTAGCCAGTTGAAAATGTCTGTGTCACTACTTTCCCCAAGATTAAAACCTGCCAATGTGTTGTTTTTTCCATAGGTGTTTTCCATTTCGAGATGTTTACTTCTGATTGTAGAGTAAAATAATTTGTCCCTTCCTGAACTTTTTTAGTCATCAGAAAGCATAGAGTGTGTATGGCGAAGCTCTTTCCAACACCCCTGAAATCACATTTGCCTTCACATAAGTAAGGGCAGAAAAAAATGAAACCTGTTTGTCATAGATTCCACATATCTAAAACTCTCAGATCTTGGTCAAAATCAGAGTTCAATAAAATTTTAGCAAACGTAATCAAATATCATGTATAAAGATAACACATCATGACCAAGTGCAAGTGGAATGTATTCCATGCATGCAAGCTGGCTCAATATTTGAAAATGAATAAACATAATTTACCATGACTACTGGCTCAAGAAGAAAAATTATATAATCATATCAACTGTCACAGAGAAAAGTGTTCAACAAAATTCCACTTCCATTCATGATAAAAAAAAGAAACTCTGAGTACACGAGGAATAGAGGAGAACTATTTCAACCTAAGAAAGAATATGTGCAAATAACCTATAGCTAATGTCATATTTAATGGTGGAAGAGTGAATGCTTTTCCTCTAAGATCAAAAACAAGGGAAGGATATCCATTTTCATCACTTTTATTTAATATATTTCTGGAATTTTTAACCACTGCAGTAATAGAACATGGAAAAGGAACAAAAAATATGCAAATCAGGAAGGAAGAAACAAACCTATCTCTGTTAGCAAATGACATCATGTCATATAGAGAATTCTGAAGAATCTAAAAACAAACAAACAAACAAATATACAAACACCCTAGCACAGTTTAATAGGGTCACAAGATCTATGATTCATGATCGGCACATGAAAATTGATTGTATTTCTCTACATCGACAATAAACAAGTGGAAAGTAAAATAAAACATGTAGTACCTTTAACGATTTCTCAAAGATCTTTCCAAATTATTATGATGTATAATCACCGCACTGTACAGTAGTTCTCTAGAACTTATTCATCATAACTGAAACTTTGTGCCCTTTCCTCAACATTTCCCCATTCCCCTCCATCCCTTAACCCTTGACAACCACAATTCTACTCCGTGCTTTTATGACTTCCACTTTTCTACATTCTAAACATAAATGAGATCATGCAATATTTGTCTTTCTGTACCTGGCTAATTTTACTTAGCATAATGTCATCAAGGTTCATCCATGTTGTCACAAATTACAGAACTTTTTTTTTTTAAAAGTGAATAGTTTTCCATTGCATTATACCACATTTTCTTTATCCATTCATTTGTTGATAGACACTTGGATTGATTTCATATCTTTGTTATTGTGAATAATGCTGCAATGAATATGGGAGTGCAGATATCTCTTCAACATGCTAATTTCATGTCCTTTGGATATATACCCAGCAGTAGGATTGCTTGGTCATATGGTAGTTCTATTTTTAATTTTTAAAGTAATCTTGTAACTCTTTTCCATAAGCTGTACTAATTTACACTCCCACTAACGGTGTACAAGATGTTTTCTTTTCTCCACATCCTCATCAACACTTATCTCTTATCTTTTGGATAATAGTCATTCTCACAGGTATGAAATGGTATCTTATTTTTGTTTTAATTTGTATTTCCCTGAGGATTAGTATGTTGAGCATTTTTTCATATACCTGTTGGTCATTTCTCTTTTCTTGAGAAATGTCTGTTTAGTTCCTTTGTCCATTTTTTAATTGGGTTATTTGTTTTCTTGAGGTTAAGTTGTTTGAGTTTCTTATATATTTTGGATATAAATGTTTTATCAGATGTATGGTTTAAAAATATTTTCTTCTATTCCATAGGGTCTCTTCACTCTATTGATTGTTTCCTTTGCTATGAAATATCAAGCTTATTTCTGAAATTAACAAAATAGAAGACACTTTTCTAGTCTAGTTCAAAAGGCAAGTGCTGATGCAAAAATACATAATATAAAAAGTTGACAAAGTGGAATAAATGGCAAAACAGAAGAATTTTAAAACATCATATGGCTACTCTATGTATCTCTTACAAATAAATTTGTAAACCTAAATGATGTGAATAACTTTCTAGGAAAATATCACAATATAACTTATCAAAACTGTAGTTGAGATGGCAGATTCAAGCAGACCAATTTCCATACAGGTAACAGAAAAAGTTGTCTGATAGTTTTCCTGCATAAGAACAGTGACCTAGATGATTTCATAGGAAAAGTCTACCAAACCTGTAAAAATCTAGATAGCCCCAGTGCTGTTAGGATATCCTAGTGCATAGAAAAATAACTTCACAAATTCTTTTACAATGCAAATATAATATTAATATCAAATCAGATAAAATGGCACAAAAGAATGAATAATCTTGCTTTTAAATATTAATGTAAAATTATAAATTATAAAACCATAAAACACACAGAATTAAATATACATTACATTTGGATTCAGTGAGATTTATTTCAGCAAGGCAAGAGTGGCTTAATATCAAGGGTCCAATTAATCTAAATTGTATGTTGATACATCTAAGAAGAAAAATTACATAGTCATCTCTTTAGATTCTGAAAATGTATTTGACAAAAATAAATTCCTATTTCTGATTAAAACAAAATCAATAACATAAGAATAAACAATATAACCTGTGCATTTTATTTAATGGTAGTGCATAAAACACCCAACATATTCTTGCTTCTCAGAAACAAGACAAAATTAACTGTACCATTGCTACTATTTAATATTGTATCAGAAGCATCACTAACAAAAGTAGACTGTCAAAGTTATTAAAGATCACTACTACAAAAATATATTTTAATAAAGTTGAATACAAAATTAATATATCTCTATCTATCTAAGTAGGCTTTGTACATATAAGTAATAACTAGTTAGAAGATATAATGAAATGAAAGAACCAAATATAATCATAAGAAAGAAAAAATTTGTAATCTCTTTATGATGAAAATTTTAAAACATTCCTGAAAAATGTAAAAGTTGACTTGAGTGGATGAAAAGATATACCCAAGGCCTATTTAAGAAGATTTAATATCATAAAGATATTATTATTTCTAATTTACATACTTAATGTAGTTCTGGTAACCATACTAACAAGTTTTACCTTTGTTGAGCTATGCAAATTGACTCTAAGGTTCAAATGGAAGAGTAAAAAAATAATAATTACCAGAAAAATGTTAAAAAAGAATGAGAACTAGTTTCATCATATGTTAGAACATAATATAAAGCCTCTATTATTAAAGAATATAATACTGATGAATGAATACACAAACTAATGAAATAGAATAAAGACATTCAAAAATAGACCATGGATATGGTAATTCTGTAAAATTCATAGATGAAAAGACCAACTTTTAAATAAAAAGTCATGACGGTTGATTTTAGATATCAACTTGAATGGATTAACAGATAACCAGATAGCTAGTAAAACATTATTTCCAGGCGTGTCTGTGAGGGTGTTTCTGGAAGAGATTACCATTGGAATCAGTAGACTGAGTAAAGAAAATCCACCCTTACCAATATGGGCAGGTATTATCCAATCTGCTGAGGGCTCAAATAGAAGAAAAAGGTGCGGGAAAGGCAAATTTTCTCTCTCTTCAGGAGCTGGGACATCCATCTTCTTCTGCCCTTGGTCGTCAGAACTGTAGGTTCTCTGGCCTTGGGCCCCAGGACTGAGTTACGCCACCTGCTCCCCTGTTTCTCAGGCCTTCCAGCTCAGACCAAATTACACTGCTGGTTTTCCTGGTTATCCTGTTTGTAGACAGCATGTAATGGGACTTCTCAGCCTTCATAATCATGTGAGCCAATTCCCGAAATAATTCTCTTGTGTTCTCTCGCTCTCTTTCTCTTTCTATATATGTATCCTATTGGTTCTGTTTCTCTGGGGAATCCTCACTAATACAAAGCTATTGGAACAACTGATTAGCCATTTGGAAAAGATGAAATTCTATCCAGATCACACACCATAAACAAAGAAAAATTCCAAAAACATTAGCGACATAAAAATGGAGCTGTACAAGTACTAGAAGAAAGCATGAGTGAATTCCTTTTTTGACTTAGATATAGCAGAAACATCTTAACAATCATTCAAACTTTAGAAGCAATAATGTTGATAAATTTGATCATTTTAAAACAAAAACATGCTTCTGCATGGCAAAACCCAAGACAAATGACACACTGGGGAAAAATTGTTGTAACTTTTATCACAGAACAGGGCTGACAGCCCTGATATATACAAGCTCCTAAATATAAGAAGAAAAAGAACAACTTGAAAAAAAATGGGCGAAAATACAGTCCTCAAAAAAGAATGACAACGACCTTTGACACATGATGAATATGAAAAGTGCTGCTCAACCTTTCTCATAATAAGGGAAATGCAAACTAAAACCATACCAAGGTCCTGCTCTGCACAATCAGTTGCACAGCAACTCACATTCCAGGAGTGTGACTCTGGGAACACAGGCAATCTCAATACTTCGCTAGTGAGGATGCACAGTGATACAACTCTTAGAGAGGAGAATTTGACTGCAGTTAGTAAAATTTCACCTTTGACTTAGCAATCTCACTTTCAGAAATCTATCACAAACATAAATTGGCAAACACAAAATGTACATATGCACAAGATCATTCATTATTCAAGACTGTGACATTACTTGTAATAGCAAAGACTCAAAACAAATCAAGTTTACCAATAGGCAACAGGTTGAATAATTATGGTACAATCATGCAATGGAATGCTATGCAGTTATAAAAAGAAATAAAGGTATTGAGGCATTAGAAAGGCCTTTATACATTAAAATATAGTCATCTTTAGAATATACTATTAAGTGAAGCAATCAAGGTACAGAAGGCATGTATAGAATGCTAGCTTTTGTATAAAAAGAGGATACAAGGAATACATGCACACGCGCACATATATATGTATATATGTAGCAAAATATACATGTTCGTGAAAAGAAACAATTGAGGGAAATGTAGAGTTGATTGAAAAGTACTTTGAATGCACCTCATTAAATTTTGAGTTTAGAAATGTAAACGTTTTACATAATCAGAAAATTAAATAATAAAGAAAAATCATTTTTTGATAATTTTAAAAATTGAAAATAAACGGAAACAAATGAATATTACTCTATGTATTAAGTTGGTGAAAAACTTATTCTACAAATAAGAGATTTATTCTACCTGAATTTAGAACACAGTTGTGTGACTGTAAATCTTCAGCCATATGCAATTTAAGGACTAAAAACTGCAAAAGAATCTTAAACTTCTTTTAGTAGTTTTATTGTTAGTAAAAGAAAAAATTATTATTAATTTGAAAGTATTATATGTTTACTGTTGAATAAAGCACAGAATGATGTTAACATTGTTAGGAGATATTTAGAATGAGAGAAAAAAGGTACAATTATAAAATCAGAGGTTAAGCAATACTAAATTTGAATTCCAAGATTCAGTGAAAGTCATATTTTCTCCTTTAAAATTATGTATTTCTTAACTCTGATAAAAAGGCCTAAAAGCAATGATAACCCAGAAGCAGGAGCATGCATAATGCCCTTTTGTAGAAAATGTGGTTTCGGAAAGATATTGCCCACTAAAAGAGCTCATTGTTCTTTAGAGAAATGACTGATTCTAGCTCTGGGAAAGGAAATATACAAAATAAACCTGTATATATTATGCCATAAAGCAATAAAGCCATCAAATCCTAATGAGTTTGTGCCAAAAGGACATAGAAGCCAACTTAAAGAGGCTCCCACTGGCCAAAGAAAAGCATTTTAAAACCTCTTTCCCCCACAAAAGACCACATCTGATTAAAGCATATTGAATATGGAAATATTATAAATTTGTAAAGGATATAAACCACGAAGACAAAGATGTTGATAAAAAGAAGGCAAAGGAGGAAAACCTCTCATTTGCCACTACTAGAGGTTGGTAGGCTAACAACTCATAATATTGGAAACCAATAAGTAAAAGGAAAAAATCAAATATGTATCTTTCCAGTTTGAGATCCATTTCCCGGGTAATCAAGTCAGCTAAGTGAATGAGAAAAGTTCTCGCTCGAAGAGTTTCACTTATGCAGAAGAAATCATAAAGTTGGAAAAACACAATTTTGTAATTCTTCAATTAAAAAAACAAAAACTGATGCAGGCAATGGCTATTATCTTAGTCCATTTGGGTTGCCGCAACAAAATACCACAAACTGGGTAGCTTATAAACAAAAGAAATTTATTTCTCATAGTTCTGGAGGCTGGAAAGTCCAACAGACCAAGGAGCTCTCATATTCAGCATCTGGTAAGAGGCTGTTTCCTGGTTCATAGAAGGCAACTGCTTGCTGTGTCTTCACAGGTTGGGAGGAGACAAGGCAGCTAGCTCTCTAGGGCCTCCTTTTAAGGGCACTAATCCCGTACATAGGGGAAGCGCCAGCCTGATGATCTAATCACCTCCCAAAGGCCTCAAATCTAAATACCATCACACTGCTGATTAGGTTGCAACACATGAATTTTAGGGGGGCACAAACATTCGGACCATAGCAATTATCAATGGCTGGAGATACCATTTGGTGAACGACTGATAAGGAAGTTTACCACATGAACTTACTAACCAATCTTAGCATTACTAAAAGGAAAAATAAATTACGTGCCTCCTGTTGTAGTGCTATATGAATTACATAGCACCTCTTAGAAAGTTTTGCTGGCCAGCCCCCCTAACAATGTAAAAAGAAAAAGAAATGTTGAGCCTGAATTGAAATTTTACATCTAACTTCTAATTAGTGGAAATAGGGAGAAAGAAGAACATGTTAAATGATGCGATGAAAAGTCATCAGCCAAATCTGGAGTGTGAGATATTTTATAAAACAAACGACCTTGTTTCTTAAAAAATCAATAGCATTAAAATAACAAGTTGGCAGTGTTCTAAATCAAGAGACTTAAAAGAGACCTAAGAAATAATCAAATACATTGACTAGGCCTAGTATGCATCTGACAAAAACAAATAAACTTCATACTTATAATTTTGGGACA
>RJWJ010032946.1:0-18181 GCA_004363605.1 Indri indri
GAGTGGATGGGCACTTGGGTTGATTCCATATCTTTGAAATTGTGAATTGTGCTGCTAATATTAAAGTGCAGGTGTCTTTTTGATAAAATGACTTCTTTTCCTTTGGGTAAATACCCAGTAGTGGGATTCCAGATTGAATGGTAGGTCTACTTTTAGATCTTTGAGGAATCTCCATACTGTTTTCCACAGAGGTTGTACTAATTTGCAGTCCCACCAACAGTGTATAGTGTTCCTTTCTCTCTGCATTGACACCAACATCTATTATTTTTGGACTTTTTGATAAAAGCCATTATAACAGGGATAAGGTGATATCTCATTGTGTGTTTTTTTTTTTTTTTTTTTTTGAGACAGAGTCTCACTCTCTTGCCTGGGGTGGGTGCCGTGGCGTCAGCCTACCTCACAGCAACCTCAAACTCCTGGGCTCGAGCAATCCTACTGTCTCAGCCTCCCAAGTAGCTGGGACTACAGGCATGCGCCTTCATGCTTGGCTAATTTTTTCCTCTATATATTTTTAGCTGTCCAATTAATTTCTTTCTATTTTTGGTAGAGACGGGGTCTCGCTCTTGCTCAGGCTGGTCTCGAACTCCTGAGCTCAGAACGATCCGCCCGCCTCGGCCTCCCAGAGTCATTGTGGTTTTAATTTGCATTTCCCTGATGATTAGTGATGTTTATTTTCTTCGTACTTTAATAGCCATTTGAGTACCTTCTTTTGAAAAACTTCTGTTCATGTCTTTTGCCCACTTTTTAATGGAGTAGTTTGTTTTTATCTTGCTGAAATGCTTGAGTTCTTGGGAGACTCTAGTTATTAATCCTTTATCAAATGTATAGTTTGCAAATATTTTCTCCCATTCTGTACATTGTCTATTTGCTCTGTTGATTATTTCCTTAGCTATGCAGAAACTTTTTAATTTAATCAAGTCCCATTTATTTATTTTTGTTGTTGCTGTAATTGTCATTGGGGTCTATTCAAAATAGTGCTGTAAGTCCTAGCCAGAGTAATCAGGCAAGAGAAAGAAATAAAGGGTACCCAAATCTGGAAAGAAGAAGTCAAATTATCACTTTTTGATGATGATATAATCTTATGTCTATAAAACCACAAAGACTCCACTAAGAGACTCCTGGTATTGATAAATAAGTCAGCACAATCTCATATTACAAAATCAACGTACACAAATCAGTAACATTCTTATATATCAATAACAGGCAATCTGAGAGTCAAATCAAAGACTCAATACAATTCACAATAGCTACAAAGAAAATAAAATACTCATTAATATACATAGCCAAGGAGGTGAAAGACCTCTTCAGAGAGAATTACAAAACACTGAGGAAAGGAATCGTAGATGACAAATGGAAAAACATATCATGCTTATAGATAAGTAGAATCAAACTTGTTAAAATGTCCCTACTACCCAAAGTGATTTACAGATTCAATGCAATCCCCATCAAAATACTAACATCATATTTCACAGACCTAGACAAAATTAATTTTACATTTCATTTGGAATCAGAAAAGAGCCTGAATAGTCAAAGCAATCTTGAGCAAAAAGAATAAATCTGGAGGCATCACATTACCAGACTTCAAACTATACTATAAGGCTATAGTAACCAAAACAGAATGATATTGACACAAAAATGGAGACATAGACCAATGGAACAGAACGCAGAACAGAGACATAAAACCACCCACATATAGCCAACTGATCTTTTACAAAGCAGACAGCAATATATACTGGGGGAAAAAGTCTTAATAAATGGTGCTTGGAAAATTGGATAGCCACATGCAGAAGAATGAAATAGGATCCTTGTCTCTCACCATTTACAAAAATTAATTGAAGATGGATTAAAAATTTAAATGTGAGGCATGAAACCATAAGAATTCTGGAAGAAATGAAGGAAACACCCTTCTTGATATCAGCCTAGGAAAAGAAATTACTTGTAATTATAAATCTGACTTAAAGGATTTTTTTCTGATTTAATGATTTTACCCAGACTAATAAGAGATTGCACTGGGCTTTCTCCTAATCACTAATTCAAAGGGTTATACTATATGCCCTACCGAAGGAAAGGTGGATATAAATGTTGATTAAAAAAATCAGAAATGAAATACTCAGAGACTATTTAGTCCTTCGTTGGAGGTATAGTTTGTGAATATTTTCTCCCATGCTGTAGGCCTGTTTGCTCCATTAATTATTTCCTTTACTGTGCAAAAGATTTTCCGTTTAATTGAGTGCTGTTTGTTTTCGTTGCTGCAGTGTTTGCCTTTTCAGTCTTACTCATAATTTTTTTCCTAGGCTTATGTCTAGAAGAGATTTTCCTACATTTTCTGCCAGAATTTTTATGGTTTCATGACTTACATTTAAGCGTTTAATCCATCTTGAGTTATTTTTTATACATGGTAAGAGATAGGGACCCAGTTTCCTTCTTCTTCACGTGGTTATCCCTTTTCCCCAGCACCATTTATTGAACAGGATATTTTTTCCCATTGTATGTTTCTTTTTCTACTTTGTTGAAGATCAGTTATTCATAACTATATGATTTTATTTCTGGGTTCTCTATTCTGTTCCATTGGCCTATGTCTTTGGTTTTGTACCAGTACCATGTTGTTTTGATTACTATAGCCTTATTGTATAATTTGCAGTCAGATAATGTGATGCCTGTAGATTTGTACTATTTGGTTAAGATTGTTTTGGCTATTTAGGCTATTTTTTGGTTCCAAGTGAAGTTTAGGATTTTTTTTTTTTTTTTTTTTTTTTTTTAGATCTGTGAAGTAAGGTGTTAGAATTTTGATGGTGATTGCTTTGAATCTGTAAATTGCTTTGGGCAGAATGGACATTTTAATGATGCTGGTTCTAGCAATTCATATGCATGAGATGTTCTTTCATTTGTTTGTGTCACCTATGATTTCTCTCATCAGTGTCTTGTAGTTCTCCTTATAGAGGTCTTTCTCCTCCCTGGTTAAATATATTTCTATGTATTTTATTTTCTTTATAGCTATTGTAAATTGCATTGAGTTCTTGATTTGATTCTCAGCTTGACTGTTATTAGTATACAAAAATGCTCCTGATTTGTGTACATTGATTTTGTAGGCTGAGATTTTGCTGAACTTATTTATCAATTACAGTAGTTTTTTGATGGAATATTTAGGGTTTCATAGATACAGGATTACATCATCTGCAAACAGGGATAGTTTGACCTCTTTTTCCTAATTTGGATGTACTTTATTTCTTTCCCTTGCCTGATTGCTTTGGCTGGGACTTCTAGTACTATGTTGAATAAAAATGGTGCCAGTGAGCACCCTTCTCTTCTTCCAGTTCTTAGGAGGAATGCTTTCACCTTTCCCCATTCAGTATGATGTTGCCTGTGTGTTTGTTGTATACAGCTTTTATAATTTTGAGGTATATTCCTTCTATGCCTAGTTTGTCAAGGGTTTTCATGAAAGGGTGCTGAATTTTACTGAATGCTTTTCCTGTATATATTGAGATGGTCATATGGTCTTTGTTTTGCTTTTGTTTAAGTGTTGAATCATATTTATTCATTTGCATATGCTGAACCATTCTTACATCCCTGGGATGAAGATCACTGGATCATGGTGAATTAATTATCTTTTTGCCATCCTGCTGAATTCAGTCTCCTAGTATCTTGTTGAGGATTTTTGCCTCAATGTTCACAACGGATACTCATCTGTAGTTTTCTTTGTATGTGTGTGTGTGCGTTTCCTTTCCTGGCTTTGGTATCAAGGTTATACTGACTAATGATTTCCAAGAATTATGTAAAAATCAAAGTATAAAAAGTAAATAAATAACAAAAGATCAAAATATGTGTTGTCCAAAAAAGAATTCAATAGAATTACAAATATACTTTCAAGCATGTGTTGTGGTTGGGGAATGATCTGTTTGTACAGATCAAAATAGTATATTTAGGATTGCATTGTTCTTAGAAAAAAATAAAATCTTACAATGCCCTACCAAATTCTAAATATTCTGTTCTCATTTACTTTTTTAAATTCATCTAAGACCTCTCACTTTTAAAATCATCAATTTCTTGATACACTCATTTCTGAGAACACCAGTACTTTTAAGACTTAAAGACTATCAGCGTACTTTTCCACCTGCATGGAATTCATTGCTTCTATATGTGTCTATATTTTCTGCCTTTACCATTTCTAAGGCTTAGATTAAGTTCTTAACTGACTTTCTTTTTATCTGACATAAACTTTCTAATCTCTATTTCAGAACCTTTTTGATAAATTCATAACACATTATGCAGCATGTAATTATATATTAGCTTATATATTTTTTCTGTACTTTTAAGATGTTTACCTGTATATTGTATGAAATTAATGTGAAATATTAAATTACATTTGAATGTATTGGAGTTTGATTAATGATGAAGAATGTAGGTGAGTAACTTAGCTGCTATCTAAATTAAAAATAATAAGGGCCTCTGTTATAAGAGGAACAATGAAAATAGATAGATTATGGAATCAAATATAATTTGTAGGTAGAATCTACAGATATACTTGCATATTGGATGTGAGGGTCAAACACGTGGAAGAATTAACTTTTATATCTTATTTTGAATGCAAATTAAGGAGATGATATTTTTGATTATATTGCTTTTTTAGTTTACTACTAACATTTTGCAAATAAATACTATTTTTTTGTTCTGAGCCTAATATATAAAGGGCAAAGTTTTAAAGTAAGAAGACACCAAAAATCTCATGGTTACAATATAGATTAAATTAATTACTTACTGGATTTGGGCTTAAAAAGTAATTAACTCACTCAATTTGTCTACTAAATTTTCACATAAAATAAGTATTAAATTATCCTTTGGGGACAAACTTTTCAATTTGGCATTGTGATGTATAGATCTCAAAAATCATTTTTAAAATATTAATAAAAATACTTCATAATGTGTTAATTGGTATTTACAAAATTATATTTATTCAAGTGATAATATTTCCTGGGCATTTTTAGTCAAAATGACTGTTTTTGAATGCCATCACAGAATATTTTGCAAGAAAGTAAAAAGTTGTAGCCTATGTAATTTAGAATTTATCCTCTAGTGAATACTATTGGATCAAGATGCAGCAACTTCACATTTATATACAAATTGTAGTTGATGCTTGATTACAAATGCTAGCTACACCATCATACCATTCCTACTTTAATTGTAGAGGGTGAAATTGTTTCAAAAGTTTTAAATTGTTGACATATTTGCATTTGTTAAAAGATATATACATCCTCCCCAGTCCATGAGGGAAACAGAAAAGCCTGTTTTTACTTTATACCTAGATGTCTGGTTGAAGTAATTTTACTTCAATGCCACATTGAAAGTAAGAGGTCTTTGTATTCCCCTCTATCAGCTGAAAGTAATGAAGCATTACAATTCTCTGCCCATCCTATTAATAGACTTGCTACAGAAGCAGAAAAAATTCAAGGCCTTTTTTTAGATCTTGGGGAATTTTATAACAGTATCACCAGCAAGAGACCATAGAAAAAGCAAACAAAGCAAAACCTACTTTTTGATGTGATAGGAGATTTAGTTTGCTTATCAAACACTTTATACTGATCTAGCATTTTTTCTTTCTCAAGATAACAACACAATGCATACATTCTTTTATCCTATATCTATAAATTGAGAGAGAATTTTTTTAAATGTCTATAGTGTTAAGAGAATACATCAGCATTGAAATAATTCGAGAATATATAATTTAAAGTGAATATAAATTTCTTCTGTATTTATTATTTGTCAAAATTTAACCTGCTTTTGGTGGAAATTATTATTGTAAGCTATATTCATTAGTTATTTTTTACTAAAATTTCTCAAATTTACATGCAAATAAACCCACTGATTTTTGTAAAGTTTTAACAATGTAATTGTGGAAAGTATCTAAATATTATATCCTTACATCTTGAATTTTCTCTGAAAAAATTTCTAAAACTAAGCATAACTGTCTACTGTAAACTACTTAATGGAGACGGTGAGAAAATAAGAGATTAAATTATGTTGTCCTACTTGGAAATAGGATATTTACAAATTATAAATTATAGTGGGTGTTGGCTTTTTCCTTCGAACATTTGTTCTACTTTTTCAATAGCAAAACTTTTTTGTTGAGTTTAGATAGGATTAAATCTCATGTCTCTAGGCGTGGTCTCTAAGGAGACTAAACCTGTGGCTATCTATCTAAGCTGTATATTAGAGTAATTTGAAACGTTGCTTTCTTTTTTTAATACTCATATTTTTAATATTGTTAAAATGAATATCCAACCAAATAGTAATATGTCTTCATCTATGGATAGAGTGAGTCTGAAAGGAGATTATTAACATCAGTATACCTTTAATATCCACACATGATCCTACTATACAGCCAGCATCAAAAATCACTGGATTAAACCATTCAAGATAATGCTATCGATCTTGTCACAGTGATTGATCCAGTGTACATCTTCCTAAAACGATCAACAGTATGTAATGCATTATCCAGTCTGCAAGATATGATCCAAAAGAAAAGAATCAGGTTGGAAGTAGAACATTAGTTGGTAATTCTCGGCCGCATACTGTCTTTCTTGCTCTTAAAAGTTTGATGTACAAATGTGATATATGAAACTGCTTCAGTCACTAAGAATATGAAGCCAGAACAACAAGTGATGTAGTCCAAGAGAAGCATAGAAATTTTGATGCAATCTTGATGTATGGATGCTTGAACATTTTTATTTGTCAACAATAACAAAAACAACAAAGGCTTTTTCTTCTTTTTTTGGAGTTAATATTTTCTTACTTCGAACTTAATGATCCTGATTTATAAAAATTATATAAGTCCTTTAATGTATGTTGCACTTGCCACTTAATATTGCTTTGAATTTATTTTATCTTATGCATTACACTCATTCTTCATTATAAACTGCATCTCATTTATTCATGAGGTCTGCCATATTTAATCAAGCCAGAAAAGAAAACTAAGTGAACATGATGAGAAAAACCAATTTTCAGTAACCAGGCAATATTTTAATTGTAAAAGAACACAGTCCTTTTATAGTTAGAAAATAAATGTACAGATACAGGACAAGATTGAATGCTATGGCTGCTATTATTTACCAGGTTATTGGACATTCTTACATACTTTTGAATAATTATTGTATTAAATTAATTAATATTTTAATAGAAATATTTTTCATGAAAACATCCATGTGCAAAATAATTACCAAAAATAATAGCTGTCTCACGTAAGCAACAATGCAATATAACAACGTACAACGTTGTTCATCATGTATATGAGAATTTTAGAAAATTATACATGTGCTAGGAGGCATACAATGAATGCAATCAAGATTTAGAAAAATGTATTTTCTTTCTTTAAACATATTTAAGAGGTTTTATGTAACACCAGAAAATGATCCATAGCAAAATACATTTTCTAATTTTTACATACTATGAAAACCATACAGGAAAAAAAATAAGTAAAAATTAAACTGAGTAAAATACTTGCACTTAATAGATCCAAACTTTACTATCACTAAGACTTATCCATAGGGATATAGTCAATGGATTTAAAGAGATAGAAAAATAATTGACAATAAATAGAACATTCACTATTCATTTTACTTATGATAAGATAAAATTTATTCAATAAGTTATTATTTTTGCCTATGAAAATTATATTTATAAATTAATAATTTACTAAAGTTATCTGGAGATAGATACTTTCCTCTTAACACTGCTGGTAAAAGTCTGTTTAGCTAAAATCAAGTATAATGAGATAATTGGCAATATATCTTAAATAATCCAAGTTAGGTATATACTTTGACCTTTTACTCCACTCACTATATCTTGTTTTATTATGGCATCTCCCCCATACACATGTGTGCACACACACTCATTGAATTTCTATTGGAGTTTAGAGTTTTTTTATTACATTGATTCCACCAGAATATTTCAGGCTAATCCTCGCATGTTAAGATGCTTAAATTGTCTACAAAGTTCTTTTTTCTATACAAGGAAACATTTGTATCAGCTTTGAGGATTACAATATGGACATTTTCACAGGCCATTATTCTATCTACAGCAATTGGAAATCAATTTAAAAGAAAAGAATCAAAAGAACTACCATTCTAAAGTTTATATAGAGAAACAAAAGACCCTAAATAGCCAACACAATATTGAAGGATAAGAACAAAAATGTAGTCGCTTAAAGGTTCCATTTTGCACACTGAGATGCACAATAAATGAGTCTTTGATATATGAGTTTTCAGTTACTCTTCTTTTTAGACTTATATATATTAAATGAGAACATCCCTCCAAGTAGGTCTTTGAGTGCATTTATAAATTTTAATGTGTAATTTTTCATTAATTTTCATTTATGATTTATTTTTGACTTACCAATGATTTAAAACATTTTTCTATTAATTTTCTGATATATATAAAACTGTGCTTTTGTTATAAATTTCTAATTCTATGAAAATATAATTAGGGAGCAAATTATTTTTATAAAAGAGAACAAAGTCAAAGGATTTATACAACCTGATATTGAGCCTTACTATAAAACTGCAGTAATTAGAAACAGTATGGTTGGTGTTGGTGTAAATATAAAAATATAAATTAATGGAAATAATTGAGGGCTCAGAAATTGACCCACACTTTCATGGCAATACAATGAGGAAAGGACATTCTTTTTAACAACAAAAGAGCTGAAAGAGCTCATTAGCCAAATTGAAAACAATAAGTAAGTACTTCATACAATATACAAGTACATATCAAATTGTATCACAGCCTTAAGCACAGGCTAAATGCGTAAAATGGCTAGAAGACATTTCTAGGAGCAACATAGAGTAAAATATAAGACTAGAAGTCAATACACTGAGATTTGGGGATGTGAATCTTGTTGCATTAGTTAATTGACTGATATGTTTACTACTTTAATCAAACTAGCATTTTCATGAAAACAAGGCTGGAAGGTGGTAGGCAGACACTGCTCACTGCTACGTCAGTAGCACTGACAACTGAAATAGGCTTAAGGTGTAGTAAGGCATTTCAGAAGAAACTAGATACTGGGTAAGTTTTATTCCAAATCAAACTTTAAGTATTATATTCAGGGGTCAAAAAAGAAAATCAGGCAATATGGGTAAACATATCATCTTAATAAGAGAATTTATTTACACTACATGTATATTTAATTGAAGATTTTATAAAGGAATACATTTTATAGCTTCTCTTTTATAAGCATCATCAAAATATCAAAACAGAAAAAATAGTTATAAACCAACTATGGATAGAAGTTTTATATCATTACTATAAAAATTCATTTTGGATTAATTACAAATATTAAAATAAATAAAATGTAAAATAAATAATTCATTTGATAAAAAGCTAACTTGCTAAATAACACATGCAGAAGTATTCTCTGTAAGTACTTAAATAAATGAAAATAAAAACAGTGGATATATTTGTCTATCATGTTGGCAAAGATGAAAGTATAGTAACCAACACTCATAAAGAACCAGTAAAATTTTAATCATATAGGTTGAATAATCTATGAACCTCATTCCATATGTATTCCACTTTTACCTTAATGTATAGTCTTTTGTAGAATCAAATTGTAAAACAATTTATTTTATTCCAGTAATTACTTTTTAATATTTAGTCTTTATTTACTCTGTAAATTACTTATGTGGACCATGTTTTACTATTTTACTGTGTCTGTGGTCTTTTTTTATTTTTATTTTTTGGTTATTATGGATACATAACAGTTGTCTTTTTATGTGATGTTTTGATACAAGCATACAATGTGTAATAATCAAATCAGGCTAACTGGCGTATCCATCACCGCAAGTTATTTATCATTTCTTTGTGATAGAAACATTTCAATACCACTCTTGTAGTTATTTTAAAGTATACCCTAACTTATTGTTGACTATATTCACTTTGTTGTGCTATCAAACATTATCCATTCTCTATGTATCTAACTATATTTTTCCACCTATTAACCATCTCTGCTTTATCTTCCCTCCCTCCCTAGCTTCTGGAAGCTATCATTCTACTTTCTCTCTTATGAGATCAATTGTTTTAATATTTATTTCCCACACATGAGTGAGAACATGTGAGATTTGTCTTCCTGTGCTTGACTTATTTTACTTAATATAATGTTCTACAGTTCCATCCATATTGTTGTAAATAACAGGATTTCATTCTTCTTTATGTTTGAAAAATATTCAATTGTGTACATATAGCACATTTTCTTTTGATTTGTGTTTGATTTTTCTTTTTTGTTCCATATATTTGATGCTGTCATGTTCCCAGTAGATAGATACAGTTATTATATCACCTTTTACATATTTGATCAATTTAAACACACTTATTTGCCCATTTTCATATTATTGACCTTATGTCAAAATTGCCCCTGTTCCATTTTTTTCTCATACTTAATGTATTCTTGATTTTTTGATTATTTATGTTCTTCTCTGTCAGACTTATTATATGTTTCTTAAAAACAGTATGGTTGGGTTTTGTTCCATATTTCATTCTCATTTTCTTCGATCAATCAGGTACATATAACACAGCTGGAATTTTGGCCTAATTCAGTTGCTCTCCTTGGTCTCAGTCTCCTCTGCCACAGTCCCCCATAGGATTCCAGATGCCAATGGAGTTTCTTAACATGCTATCTTGCCCTTTCTCTCCTCCCACTTTTTGTCCCTACACTGTTATAATCACTATCCCACTTTCAATTTCAACTAAATACAGATCACTCCCATATTTTACCTTTAGCCACCTCTTTTCCAGAAATATGTGTCCCTAAAAACTGCAGATTTTCCAACATTCATATGTAAGTAATGACTTGATCTTGACTTAGATATAATTTAATTCATGCATATAATGTACACCTCCACTGCCATCTTATGAAATATATAGCCACTTTTTTTCTGCATAGCAGTATTTTTCTTCCTTCATGTTACTCTGGCTATATTCAAACCCATTTGATACATGTTGAGATCGAAATGACCTTTTCAAAATGTTTATATGATCTAGTCACTCCCTTTGTTATGAACCCTTATGACTGGTTCCACATGGCTGTGAGGACTAGGACAAAAATTCCTACCCTTGCCAAAATGTCCTGCCCACCTCTACAGGTTACTTCACACTATTTCCCTGCCAGGCCAGTCATACTGACCTTTTTCTGTCTCTATAACATCCTACTTCTCTCTCCTGTGTGACTTTTCTCATATTCTTCTCACAATCTCTATTAACTTCTCACTGTTTTTTCAGTATAATTCTAATTCATTCTTTAGAATCAATTCCTAAAATAGGGCCCCTGATTTACTGCCATCTATTACACAGTAAACCTTCTAGGTAAAATTTTCCAATAGCAACACATATTTTCCATTTGTAGCATTTGTAATCCTTGATAGATTTAAACCCTGTAAAAGAAAACTCCAGTCTTCACTGCTATCGCTCTAAGATTTAAATCTCTTTCATACTGAGTTCATATACACACACACACACACACACACACACACACACACACACACACACACACACTCCTATATATATAAACGTTTTGTTTTGGTAAAATTTTGTGTTCGAGTCTCCAAATATAAAAAGAACCTCACTACTGACATATTACAATACCAAATTGACTCCGAAGCTGTTATTTCAATTTTCCTTTCTCATATTGGAGTAAAATTATGGAATAAACATACATGAATGTGAGTAAATTAAAATAAATCACAGAGAAGTAAAAGAAAATTGCTAAAGCTTGGCATAAAGACCAGTCTATATACCCCTAAAGATTTTATTCTGAGCATTTATTTGATATAAGTCTGAGGATTTTTTTTTCCCTAGGTACCCCGAGATTGGTTCAATCATTATTATAAATCTTGTCTGACAGACTTGCTATAGAGTATGCAGGGCCATATGTCATGAGGTATTTATGTGATTTGAGAACCCATTAAAAGAAATAACCTTAATCATCTGCAATAACATCACATTAATTATTAATAAATCTAATAAGTAGCTTGAAATTGCTCACATGTGATGTTTTTAATAGTACCTAATTATTTTTTAGTTTTGTTGAGGTATAATTGATATTTAGAAAATTGCACACATTTAATGTGTACATCTTGATGGGTTTGGGCATTTTTTCTATCTATCTATCTGTCTATCTATCTATCTAATATTTCTTAAGCATCAATTTTCTATCCCTTGATCTATGTTGCACAATACGGCCACTTATATTGGATTGCTCTTCTTATTCTTGCCATATTTTGATTTAAGTACCTAATCTCTGAATTAGGGTCATGGAGACTTCAAAATTTTATAGGGTGTAACCGTAAGGTATTCCCTAGGAATCAATACCTTAAAAATCACAGGTAATAGGATGCATAATCTTGGTTCAATATGAGTAACTCGGAACACTGAGTTAAGCAGTATTTTGAGTTACTTGAGCAATTGTCTCAAAAGCAACTCCTACAGCCATAATTCATTATTACTCACTAAATGATATTTCCTGTAAAGTGTGCAACATATTTTACTCAGTCAATCCTTTGGCATTGTCATTCACTGTAGTGCTATTTTATTTTTTTCTCTGAAATGCAATAGTTACATTTACATATATTGTTTCTTATAAATGTATCTATATTTATATCTACCTATCTATCTATCGATTCCTATGGAAAGAAAAATTGCATTGATAATTTGAAGAGTATCTGTTTTTTAACCATAATTTACATTGCAGGATTACTTCTAAAAAGCTGTAACAAATTACATTTACACGAAGTTTCAGTGTGTGCTTTTACCAGAATCCCTGACAAGACAAGGCATTATGGCTTTGTAAAATTGATACCAGCTTTGTAAAATATACCAATCTGATGGATATAAAATGACATCTCATTTCTACTGTTATTTGCATTTCGGTTATGCATAGCTTGCTTGATCACTTCCTTTTCATCTTTACTTAAATTTAAATGCATCCCCTGTTCATTCTATCTAAAATTATACCCCATTGACTTCTTACAGTTTTTTATAGCTTTATTTTCTTTCTCTCAATTTACCAATATTAAAATGCTATATATTTTACTTATTTGCCTCATTTGTTTTCTATATTTCTCTGGAGAACATAAGCTCCAAAACAGGCAGTTTGATAGTTTTGCTTATAACTCCAATGTGAGAAGATTTCCTGACATATAGCTGGTATTCAATAAACATTTTGAAATAAATTAATAAGTATTAATAAATGAAGCCATTTTAACAAAAGAAAGAATTTTTGCTGCATTTAGTGGCTCGTACCTGTAATCCCAGTTACTCAGGACACTGAGGTGGGAGGATAGCCTTCAACTCTTTGAGCCCAGGAGTTGGAGGCCGCAGTGAATTATGATTGCACCACTGCACTCCAGCCTGGGCAACAGAGCAAGACTCTGTCTCTTAAAAAGAAACAAAGAAAAAAAATAGAAAGAATTCTTTATATCTCTAAAATATCATTTAGAACATTTTGTCACAGGAGCCCCAGAGATTATAGAAACTGACCGAGGATTTATAACTTTACAGAACATTTGAAATGCTGGGAGTGTACTGGTTACATATCCATTGATAGCATCTTTATTCTTAGGTCAGGATGGATAGAACAAAATCATAAATAATATAAATGTCCATTGGTACTGATTGCATTAGGTCATAACTAGTTTTAGGCAGAAACTTTCTTCTTAAAAGGTACAAGACTTTAATTTGCTGACAATCATTTTTAATATTTCCAACAAGATTAATTACCATGTTAAAAATACGGGGCTATTTGGCTTATGTGGAACCTAAGGTTGAGTAGAGAATCAATATCAACTCTCTGTAGATGTCAAATGGGTCCTGGGATTGTTTTCCTAAGGGACACCCTTTAATTAGAAACCAAGGCCTACATGAGAGCCACATAAAACAAACAAGGCCTCAGGGATAGTAGATCCAAGGAAAAAAAAAAGCAGCACATTTGTTTCTGGCAGTGAGAGCCTTCATTCTGTGTGATATAATGTTCTACTTGACTTTTACTGTTCTGGACACTTGGAACAAAACTCTGACCTGAAAAAACATTTTTATAGAGTAGACATTTCAGCAGTATATGGACACAAAACACAAGAGATCGATTCAGCCCCATTTCATCTGAAAAATTGTTTGATAGCAAATTAAAGATTTATATGGCATTAATAAAGAGCTATTGAGAAAATCCCATAATTAGACATATAAATGAGAATCATTTTATTGGAATACACTAGAATAGTTTTTGTTGTAGTTTACTATATTATATATTTCATAAGGGCCCATATATCTGGAATACAGTAACTCAACTTCAAGTTATAAAAATTAAAAATGGTGGTTGTAGCAATGTAAAGACTCCAGCTCTTTAACTGTACCCATCTTGTATAATAAAACATAAGATTTATTGTAAATCCAGTGTCAGAACTGCTGTTACTATTGACATTTATGGTTATGATAGACTATGACCTTGGAACTCCAATATTGTTAGTTTGGGCATTGCTATGTATATGTTTATTGATATTTATTAATATAAAAATGATATAACATTGTGATATATGTTGTGAAAATAGGCATCAGGAAAACAATAAGATAAGGTGGGTGCCTCTTATGAAAGACTGATTAACAGCCAGTTTAATTTGGTTTCATATGGGAGATTGTGGCCTAAGATAAGTGCGACATGGGGCAACATTTATAGTAACAAGAAAGGAATAATGGGATCATGTCTTAAAAGAACAGGCTAAACACACACACACACACACACACACATACACACAAAAGCACACACACACAATCACATAGACTGTAGTTTTAGAAATCTAAGATTGTGCAGGTACTGTAATAGTCTCTGGCAGTGAACACTCATCTAGTGGGTACTGCATTAGTGAGTATATTTGACACTATATTTGCTACAGGTAATCCAATCCCATTCCCTTAACCCACCCTGACTCTTCATTCAAATGAATCATATGAGCAAACAGTACAGAAATATGATGCAGGACTGAATCATTAAAACTCCCTTTGTAATTGGGTATAATCCAATGGTAAAGGGTAGATTCTTAAAGTCATACTACAGTCTATAAATCTGGGTCCTTCCAGTTCTATCATAATTGATCATATTTAAATTGAATTTTTTCCATTAAAATGCCATTTTAAATGATGGTTTCTAATTATTAATGCCATTTTTGTATGACTATATAATTTGCAACAATGTTTTCTAATCTTCAAAATCATCACATTTTCATTCACATATTTTGAGATTCACCCTAGTTTCTAGGTCTGATAAAAGATGTGATTCACATTTGTGGGATTTGGGTTATTTTCTAGTATAGAGAAAGATCTGGGAAAAACTCCACTGTAAAAATTAAAGATGGCAATACCATACTCACAATATTTCATATTTTATGGCATCACTATTTGTGTTTGGGGCAGACCAAAAATCTATTTTTATTATACTTTCTGAGATGGCACTTTGAATTTAAGTCCCATTTTCCATGGCTTATAGCTTTTCCACTGAATACCTTTGGGGCTAAACTTCATCATCGTGATTCTTAGCCTAGAATGGAATAATTCAGGAGGTTTGAAGGAAATGTATTTCATCGTTTTTGATTTAAATAACTACAGGGACATTCTTTCTGGCTGTTCAAAAATAATATACAAATTTTATTTTGAATTATTCATAAGGAATTATGATGTTAAGTAAAAATATTTACAGTACAATTATAGTCTGTAAAAGACACACATATTTAAAGTTACTTATACAAAATAATAAATGGAATATAATACACATTTACTCCCTCAATTTACATAATAAAATTCCCTATGTTCTGCCAAATTCATCAGAAGTTTTGAAATGCAGGCTTTGTGGGAAAGACTGCTGTATTAAATCAAAATGAAAAATCTTATTTGCAAGAGTGATTAACAACCTATTAAAGAGTCAATACTTCAGTGGTTATTTAAATGCAGTCTCAGTGGTTTATGTAAGCTGTCAAAATTCCCCATTCTCCCATTTCAAATTTGTATATGTAAGTCTGTTTTTAAGCCATTTATACAAAATCAAAATTTAAAAGAGCGATAAATGAAGAAAATCATAGATGATAAGAATGGCTAAGACTCACATTAAGAGCTTACTCAGCTTAATAATTTCTGGAATTCTTAGAAGAAACGGGGAATATTTATACTTCCCAATGCTGCCATTAATTTAACAAAAAGAACTACTTTACTGTGGCAGTTGGATAACTATTGTACACTTAGTATTAATCAATTACATACATTATCCCTTTAAAAACCAAGGACAGAAATTTGTACAAGAGCAGGAAACACTAACTATACACATAAGCATGTGACTTAATCTCACATATACAAAATATACAAATATATACACCCATATACCTAAACACGTATACACACACCTGTAATTGCAATATACCTAAAGTTTTATGCCTTTTGTTGTATTTTCTCTGTATAAAATTATCAGAAATGCAATGGATGCTATTTTGATTTTGAAACAAACTTTTAGGCAGACCTCCGGTCTCCAGAGTTGTTATTTCTTCTTCGGTAAGGGTTACGTTATTTTTGCATATGTATTTTATGTCATGTAATAGAATTTATTGATCTCATATTATGAGAAATTATCTTTCTTCAATAATGCCTTTTTTATTTTTTAAATATCATTGATGAGATATAACATACACGAAGAAAGCAGACTGATCATAAGCATCATGTAGAACAACAAACAAAACATTAACATGTATAATAATCTCATATAATCTTTGCTACCACTGTGATTATTAGTAATGCCTCCATTTACATGCTTATATAAGTAATTCTGATTTTCTGTCTTTTCTTCATGACCAGTCTCTCTTGCATTATTTTATCTTTTAAAATAAACTAATTTTACACTTCAAAAATATTCTCCATTATAGGTTTTCCTATTTCATTAATTTTGCTCTTAGCCAAATATTAATAATTCCCTTCCTTCTAAATTTTCACTTTGATTTGCTATGCTTTTTCTAGCTTCATGAAATAGAAGCCTATATTGTTAATCTTTAGCATTTCCTCTTTTCCAATATTGCTGTGGACTGAATCGTGCCCCTCTCCCCTCTAAATTTACACGTTGAAGTCTTAACCCCAATGTATTTGGAGATGGGAACTTTGGGAGGTAATAAGATTTAGATAAGGTCTTAAGGGTAGGTCATTCATGACAAGAATAGCACCCTTTCTGGAAGAGACATCAGAGAACTTGCTTTTTCTCTCTCCCTCAGTCTTATGAAGACACAGTGAGAACATGGCTGTCTGAAAGCCAGGAAGAGAATCCTCAAGGAAGAACTGAGTCATCCAGCACCTTGACCTTGAGCTTCTCATCCTTCAAAACTGTGTTAAATAAATTCCTGTTGTTTAGATACCCAGTCTACGGTATTTTGTTATGGCAGCCTGAGCTGAATAATATAAATATACACCTTTAAATAGATATATTTACCTGTAAGCACTGCTTTAAGTACATTTGACAAGTATTGATATGATACATCTTTACAGTCATTCATGTGAATATATTTTCTAGTTGTCATTGTGATTTATTCTTTGGCCCATGTGCTATTTTGAAGAATAATTCTTAATGATTGTACGTATCTCTATATTAACTTTAGCTCTGTCAATTGGACACATTTGAAGGCATGTTATTTTGTGTCTACATATTTAAAATTTTGAAATGTTTCTGCTAAATTAAGTTTCATATCACCTTAATGTGGTGTGATGCTTATAGCATTCATGTCCACTATATCAAATATTAGTATAGATATCCACATCAGATATTTTCTTGGTTAGAGTTTAATTGTATAGCTTTTTTCATCCATTCATTTCCAATTTTTTTATGACTTTATTATGCACAGTAAATACAAGGGTTTTGGTGGTATTTCATCCATTCCGATCATTTTGTTCTTTTACTTGAACATTTATATATATTTTTGTATTATGTACTTCAGTTTATATCTTTTATGACACTATTTGTTTCATAATTAATGAGTCATTTTATATTGGATATTCTATTTTGGCATTGCTCCTTTGAATTCATCAGTTCATTATTTTATTTTTTCATTAGCTGTTAATTTCTTATTTTTTGCAATTTTTATGGGGAAGCCTAAAGATTACAACATAAATAACTTAATAAATT